>JAODAL010029880.1:0-50877 GCA_025379985.1 Phyllomedusa bahiana | reverse complement strand
ACCCCGAAAACCAACTCCCTTTCCCCTCCACCTGCACTCTCAACTTTGCGGGGGACAAGTTGAACCTTATTGCCTCTCGTGGAAAAACCCTCAGACTGGGGTAAACAACTTTTTTTTTTTGGGGACCACGTCGCAGAGAAGTTTTTGAAATAACAAAATTCTGTTGCCATCTATAGAGAGGGTGTGGGCGCCCCTATACCCCCTCAACCTGCTCCTTTTAAACTCCCCCTTTTAGATATTTACTATCCCCGGGGGGGTCTTATGTTTTTCCCCCCTTCCTCCCTCTGTGGTCCTAGCCTGGAGTCACTCGATGACGTATTTTCTGGGGAACGTCAATTTTTCCCAGGCTTTGGGGGTTTTTTTCGGAAATATAGCAATTAAGGAGTCCCCCGTGTGGCCTCCGGAATCCCACACAGCGGAGGTTATTCCCCCCTGCTGCTTTCTCCAATTTCGTCCGGTCTCTCAGAACCCGCCTCATTTCCCTTGCCTGTGCTAGGGATTGTTCCACGTTGGAGGTGATGACTTCGCAAGAGTTCACCTTGTGTTCAGCTCCACTTTTTTTCTGCGTTTTAGCTGTAAAATTGTTTAGCGCAGAATTAATTAAGTATTAGAACTTTCAAAGCGAACTTTTTTTTTTTTTCAAGATGCAGTTCCCTGAGGTTCTTTTATTCGAGACAAGTTGTATTTTTGGGGGGAAAGAGTTTAAACTCCTTATAAATAATTTGCAGTTTTTTTTTTTTTTTTTATTTATTTATTTATTTATTTTTAACCCATTCACATTTCACACTTAATAACTTTTTGTTAAATTTTCTACAGGGTTTTAGGGTCGATGGATCCCTAATTGTGTAGGATTTTTTTTTTGTGTTAATGTATCCAATTATTTTTTTAAAATTTATTATTTTATTTTATTATTAATTTTTGTATTAATTTTTTTTTCACTTTTTTTGTTTTTTACTTTTTTTTTTTTCCCAGATGGGGTAACTGTTTTATATGTAAAATTATATAAAAATTTTTTTTAACACAGTGTTTATTAGCAAACCTACTGCTAATACATTCTAAAACTGTTCAGACTGACAAGGCGGGGTCAGGCAGCACACAGGTGTCCTAGTCACTGGCTTCATCCCAGACAGCTCTGGGGGTACTCTAAGGTCCCCGGGCGACTGTGCAGCCGTTTCCCCGGGCTCTGTCGGGTCACCAGGTGCTCCGATCACCTGACAGAGCAGGGGAACCCATTGATTGCACTGCGGTGACGATCCGCCGCAATCAAAGGGTTAAAGCACTGGGTTGCGGAGGTTTCCTCTGCTACCCGATCCTTGCAGGGGATGCTCTAGGATCAGGGTTGTGTAGTACAGTCCCGATCTCAGCGTCGCTGCGGCGCCGGGCGCCGCAAACCCCGAAGTCTGCAGTAGACGAACGACCCGCACCAGCCGACGCCAAAAGACGTGCGTGGTCGTTGAGGGGTTAAGATGATTTTATACTTTCTTTCTGCTTGGATTCTGTTCCTGCAGTTGCTGTCTCTGGTGCTGAACCCCGGTAACAGCTTCATACATGACGCTTAGGCCTCGTTCACACGGCTTATTTCGCCGCGGATTGGCGCCGTACTGCGCGCCGGATTTGCGCTGCAGTACGACGCCAATCCGTTGCAGTAATTACGGTAATCCACAGTTCTCATAGAGAACAGTGGATTCCGTCGCTCCTTCCGCTCGGCGAATCCGCCGCGGGGGGAGAAAGTGACATGCACATGATCCAGGCGCAATACGCGCCGTGGATAATGTAAGTCTAGGGGGCAGATGGGCCGCGCCCCCGCCCGGCCCCCGCACCCGCCCCTTATTCAAGCCGGAATTGCGAGCGCAATCAGGCTCACAATTACGGCTTGAATAAGCCGTGTGAACGGGGCCTTACAGTTTATTACACGTTTATTACTATTTTATTTGTTCACTTTCTGTCATATGACTTCACCCAGGATATTCAGTCTTCTGTAACTTTACCTTAACCAGTGTATAATGTAGCTGCCGCTGACTAATATACTTGATTTCAGCTCCGCATCCTGTGGGAGATCTGTAACACTGCACAGATCAATACCTCCAGGACCAGTCACTGACAAGACAAATGAAAGATTTATTACAGTATAAAAGTGTCAGGGATGAAGTAAAGGTGCAGAAAACAAAGAATATAGAACTAGTCAAACAATTTACTTAGCTTGGTTCCAAAACTAAAAGGGGTTTTGCCAGGACCTGCCTTATCTGCTAAGAAGCAAATGTAAACAAGCAATGCTGAACTGAGAGAGAGACACAGCCAGAGCACAGAGCCGTGCATAAGGATCGTGTGAAATGTTCACTCAAATAATCAAACTACAACTAGTGGATTCTGTATACAAAAGACAACACCTTTTCTCCACAGCAGCTTGAAAGCTTCTTCGTGTTCTCTGTCATCAGATAAAGCAGGGATCTACTCAGATAATCATACTACAACTAGTGGATTCTGTATACAAAAGACAACATATTTCTACCCGGTGCCTTGAAAGCTTCTTCAGCTCCCTCTCTCACAGATAAGAATGTTCTCGGGCGCAAGCCCGGCCAGCACTCTTGTTAGGTCTATCTAATAGAGGCTTTTAAGTAACTAAGGGCAGGTAAGGCACCTGTAGCTCTCCCAGACTGCAATTTTTTGAAATTTCACATAATTTAGAAAAGTGATTTAAAACCCTTTTTGGAGATCCCACTAAAATTTTACATCGGGGAAAAACCCCCTTGAAGTCCTGCAGGGACTATGAGATAATCTTAGAACCTCCTATAGGAATCCACAGAGAGCTTCACTTTCAGATCACACAACCATGCTGCGTGTTTCAGCAGCTCTGAGAGCAGGTCACATGAGCCAGGGGCAGCAGGAAACAATCTTGTATTCAGCTGCAGGTCACATGAACCAGGGGCAGCAGTGAGAAATCCTATATTCAGCTGCAGGTCACATGAACCAGGGGCAGCAGTGAGAAATCCTGTATTCAGCTGCAGTTCACATGACCCAGGGCAGCAGTGAGAAATCCTGTATTCAGCTGCAAGTCACATGACCCAGGGGCAGCAGAGAGAAATCCTGTATTCAGCTGCAGGTCACAGGACCCAAGGGCAGCAGTGAGGAATCCTATATTCAGCTGCAGGTCACATGGAGCTAGTGGGCAGCAGTGAGAAAATTCTGTAATTCCACTGCAGGTCACATGACCCAGGGTCAGCAGTGAGAAATCCTATATTCAGCTGCAGGTCAGAGGACCCCGGGGGCAGCAGTGAGAATCCGTATTCAGCTGAAAGGTCACATGACCCAGTGGCAGCAGTGGGGAAATACTGTATTAAGCTGCAGGTCACATGACCAACGTCAGCAGTGAGAGATCCTGTATTCAGCTGCAGGTCACATGACCCAGTGGCAGCAGTGAGAAATCCTGTATTCCCAGCTGCAGGTCACATGACCCTTGGGCAGCAGTGAGATATCCTGTATTCAGCTGCAGGTCACATGACCCGGGGGCAGCAGGGGAGAATCCTGTATTCAGCGCAGGTCACATAGTCGGGGGGGCAGCAGTGAGAATCCTATATTCAGCTGCAGGTCAGAGGACCAGGGGCAGCAGTGAGAAATCCTGTATTCAGCTGCAGGTCACATGACCCCAGGGGCAGCAGTGAGAAATTCTGTATTCAGCTGCAGGTCAAGGACCCAGGCAGGCAGTGAGAAATCCTGTATTCAGCTGCAGTCCCATGACCCAGGGCAGCAGTGAGAAACCCTGTATTCAGCGGGCGGGTTAAACATGAACCCAGGGCACAGTGAGAAATCCTGTATTTAGCTGCAGGTCACATGACCCAGGGCAGCAGTGAGAAATCCTGTATTCAGCTGCAGGTCCACATGACCCAGGGCAGCAGTGAGGGGATCCTGTATTCACCCTGCAGGTCACAGACCCAGAGGCAGAAAGTGAAAATCCTGTATTCAGCTGCAGGTCACATGACCCATGGCAGCAGTAGAATCCTGTATTCAGCTGCAGGTCACATGACAGGGGCAGAGTGAAAAAACCCTGTATTCAGCTGGCAGGTCACATGAGCCAGTGGCAGCAGTGAGAAATCCTGTATTCAGCTGCAGTCACATAAACCCGGGGCAGTAGTGAGAAATCCTGTATTCAGCTGCAGGTCACATGACCCAGTGGCAGCTGTGATAACTCGTGTTTTCAGCTTCAGGTCACATGATCCAGGGGCAGCAGTGATAAATCCTGTATTCAGCTGCTGGTCACGTAACCCAGTGGCAGCAGTGAGAAATCCTGTATTCAGCTGCAGGTAATATGAACCAGGGGCAGCAGTGAGAAATCCTGTATTCAGCTGCAGGTCACATAAACCAGTGGCAGCAGTGAGAAATCCTGTATTCTGCTGCAGGTCACATGAGCCAGTTTCAGCAAGGAGAAATCCTGTATTCAGCTGCAGGTCACATGAGCAAGTGGCAGCAGTGATAAATTCTATATTCAGCTGCAGGTCACATGACCCAGGGGCAGCAGTAAGGAATCCTGTATTCAGCTGCTGGTCACATGACCCAGTGGCAGCAGTGAGAAATTCTGTATTCAGCTGCAGGTCACATGACCCAGGAGCAACAGTTAGAAATCCTGTATTCAGCTGCAGGTAAGATGAATTACTGGCACCGCTGTGTATCTAGAAGCAATTTATAATGTTCTAAAAGAAGAAAAAAACAGAATGATACTTTAATACACTGTACAACTGGTCAGGAGATGAGATATGGCCTGATCTTCATATAACCTATTGGGTTCAAACACTAATTTGAAAACCTAACCCTCGGTACTACTTCTCCTAAAAAGAATGACCCCCTACTAGGACTTCTTTAAAATATGTTCTACTAAAGCCTTAAAAGCATGTCCCATTTTGCCTTACTTCAGACTGACTGCAAGATATTATCAGGGCACTAGATGCAAAATTAGCTCGTAATACAAATGTGCTGTCTCAGCAAAAACCTTACATAATGCCATCAACACAAAAAGCGGAAACCTTTATTAACACACTAAGGTTTGATTACAAATACTTGCTGCCTGCACTGTCCTGAGAGTGTATGATTGTCAAATAGGGACTACAACAACGTATAGCTGTAAAGGCGAACGCGTGTGCTTGTGTTGAGCTGTGCGTTGTTATACTAGAGTGTCCCCGATGAGTCTCTTTTTGACTTCAAATTGTCTTTTTTGTCTATTTCTAATCTATAAGTAAAACATAAATTAAAAAACACCCTTCTGTTTTGTGTATAAAGCTCTTATGCCGAGGCCAGTGTTCCCTATAGACACTGATGACAAACTTTCTCCTGCCCCCTTCATATATAGAATGTCCATCATCACTGAGAACCTTTAGAATCTGGCCTATGAACGTCCCCCTGTGTTAAAAGGGGTTTCTTACCACAATGTTTGGCTTTTAACATGAAGGGAAAGGTAAATGAAGACTATTACCAAATACGTTGCTGTTCTCAATTTGCTTTGTCCAGGAGATAAAGAAGATTTTATCTACTGCTAGTGTACACTAGTTTCTAATCACCTCTCTCTGCTCTCTCTTATCTGATTGCTCCAAGCTGCCATCCAACCAGTGTGAGTCACTCCCTGCAGAGTCTTATCTCCAGCAGAGACTTGTCTACCTAAGTCAATGACAAGTTTTAAGCCTTAGAGCTCTGTAGCCTTGTGCACTACAGATTGTAATTCTCCTGCACTCATATCAATGCAACAGGCTCGGTTTGGGATAGCAGAACTGATATGCCAATCACTGCTATAGACTCGCCCACAGCCGGAATAGGAAGTGGGAGTCTAAAGCTGGCAGTGGCTGTGTGAAACAGCATGTTGAGAAAACCCCTTTGAGTCTTCTGCACCCCGTGCTATAGGTGTCGCCATGTTTTGCCAAAGGAAATGTATTTTTCACTGTAGATACAAGCTTACTTTTAATTGCGTTGACAGAACCACTGTTCTTACGTGGTTATTGACCTTTTATGTATATTTGTGCAGGGTCCACATCCCATCTGTTACAGACATTTACAACCTGGTGTAGGAAAAGGTTAAAAAATAGAGTATTAATCTGCAAATTGTTTGACTGTGTATTTCCTGAGAGGAAACTAAGCTTAAAATAAAGCAGGAGGTGAGATCATGCCTCAGTCTTGTAAAAAATCACACACACAAAAAAAAAGTGTGTCTACCGGACTCTCAACTGGATATGGAGGCATAATTACTTATTACGAAATTACTGTGAACGATCCCTTCCAGGGAATCCAGGAGCAATTACTTAACCTTTTAAATAAAGCGGTTTCGGATAACGTTATAACTAAAAAAGAAAAACACTTCATTTACATCCAAGAGCCTAACCAACCATTTTTTTTATTTTCTACCCAAAATCCATAAAAATCTCACCAACCCTCCCGGACGTCCTATCATCTCTGGTATAAATTCTAGTACTAGTCAGTTATCCCACTATTTAGATCTGTATCTACAACCTGACGTAACCAACCTAAAAATCCCTCTGAGGGACTCTGGACACCTCATACAATTCCTGACAGACCTAACACCAAATCCTCAATATATCCTTATCACAGCCGATGTGACAGCACTATATTCCAACATTTCACATCACTTGGGTATTAACTGTGTCCAAAATCTTCTAGAAAATAATACACAATTTTCCCTTAAAGAGAACCTGTCACAGTTTTAGCCCCCCTTGCTGAGGACAGCACAAGCTAGTGACAGACCTGCTGTTTCCAGTGCTGTGCCCCTTATTCCGTATTATGCAGGAGTTTTCGTGTATTTAATGCACAAATCTGCAGTTTTCATTCGAAGAGTCCGTCAGAGTGTCAGTTTTTTTCAAACCCGGCCAATCGGAGGCTAGCCCCGCGCACCTCAACTGACAAACCTATTACTTTGAATAGGTAGAAAAATGTGAATAACTGTCAGTGGGCGGAGCTAGCCATTGGTGGGCGGGGCTAACACCTGCTTACAGAATAAGGGACACAGTGCTGGAAACAGCAGGTCTGACACTAGCTTGTGCAGCCCTCAGCAAGGGGGCATAATCTATGTGACAGGTTCCCTTTAAGAGAAAAAAACTTTTCTTCTAAAGAGTCTGACCCTCATTCTAGAAAATAATTATTTGAAACATAATGAGACCACCTACCACCAGATAAAGGGAACTGCTATGGGGATCCGAGTAGCGCCCTCTTACGCCAATATATTTATGGGGTCATTTGAGGAACAATATATATACACACAACCTCAGTACATGCAATACATTGCTCTATACAAAAGATTTATCGACGACCTGGTCTTTGTATGGTCAGGACCTCATTACATCATTCCAGAATTCATTACTTTTCTCAATAACAACACCTGGAGCATTCAGTTCACAGCAAATCACAGTCCTCATTCTATTGTCTTCCTGGATTTGAATATTACACACAAAAACAGTAGTTTTGTCACTTCTACTCATTTTAAAAAAGTAGACAGCAATACCTACATCCACTTTGATAGTGCCCACCACAAACCATGGTTGATGAATATCCCTTATGGACAGTTTAAAAGGATCCGAAAAAAACTGCACAGAGGATGGAGAATTTTCTGACCAAGCAAAATTTTTGAAAAGGAGATGCCAAGAAAAAAAAATATCCCGCTAAACTTTTGGAGGATGCTATTAATAAAACCACCAAATTAACCCAAAAGGAATGTTTGTCACAAAAAAACACCCAGGGGGAGAAATTTCCCAAAAAAAAAAGTAAAAAAAAATTTGGACCAAAGTCAGTATTCCTTAACGAAATAAATTTTCCACTCGAAAATAAAAAAAAAAATTTTGGGGTAAAAATTTTGGTATTATTAAAAAAAGACCCCCTTTTTGGGGGGCCCCTTAATTCCCGAAAAAACCCAATTTTTTTTTTTAAAGGGGGCGCCCAATATAAAAAACCATTTTAGCTCCTTTAGAGTAAAAAAACCCAATACATCCCTCCCGTTGGGATTTTCCCCCTGTGGTTACAATTGTTTGTGCTGTACACCACCCTGCACAACACCAAATATTTCATCCACAAACATAATTTTCAATCCATAAATTCATCACAGTAAAAGGGGTTTTTGTGATTTTTTTCGAGGGGGCACTGCGTCTGAATATGTCGGCAGAACGACATGTTCGCTCCACGTTCGACTAAATGGTCATAGAACTTGTGTCAAAAAAGGGCGATATCAAACAAAGTGCTGCTCTTCATGGCAAACAATTCCAAAAAAAAAATTTTTTTCAAAATTAAAATAACTCCAGGGGTTTTACCCCCTAAAAAAACAACGATTCGACACTACGAAGGCGAGTTTTTTTGGATTATAGGTTCAAAACTCCCCCTAAAGGTCTAAATGTGGGGCTGGTCATACGCTAATATAGAAAATGATAAAACTGTAGAATTATTACCTAGTATATATTTATTGAATTTAAAACATTTTTTAAAAACCCGACATGAAAAAATTTCGCTTTCTGTCATTCATATCTTGTTTACGGACCAACAGCTTTCTTATTGGTCATTTAAAGGGAACCTGTCACATAGGTTTGCCCCCCTTCTGGGGCACCCAAAGCCGTGTCAGACCTGCTGTTTCAGCACGTGCCCCTTATTTTTAAGCCCCCAAAGTTAGGCATTTCCCCCCTCAAATTTTATTATGCAGGTTTAGTCCCCCACCAAAGCCTAGCCCCCCAACACAGTTTTACTGTTTCTCCCTATTCAAAATAATTTGTAATTGAGGTGGGGGGGCCAGTCAGGGGGGCGGGGTTTGAAAAAAATGACCTTGGGGACTCTTTGAATGATCTTTGGTGAGGAAGGGAAGTTCCCCTTTTTAAGGGAGCACCGAACAAAGGGGCTTGTAGAGTTTTTGTTTTCCCCCTTTTCGCCCTCTATTACATAAAGCCCCTTTCCCAAAAATGCCCTTGTGATTGCAGTGCTAAGTAGAGGGGGGAAAAAGGCAAAACAAAAACTCTACAAGCCGTTCGTTCTGTTCTTAAGGAGAGATCTTCCCCCCCTGAGTACCCGATCCCTCCCACACACCCCAGCCAGTATCTTTCTGTTGCATGAGAGGGACAAAAATCCGAAACGCGTTGTCGTAGATGAGAGACTGGCTTGGTAAAAAATCCTTTTTGGCTTTTCAAGACTGGGTGGGTCAAAAGCAAATTGGGATTTTTTACAAAACCAACAAGGCGCTGTGGGTTTTCGCCCCTTTCCCATAATGCCTTGTAAATTTTGGTGAAACATCAGATTTAGCATTAAATACACAAAATACAGCTTCTTACAGAATAAGGGACACAGCCTGGAAACGCTGCCTGACACTGCTTGTGAAGGTTTCTTTAATCCCCCTTTCCCCCCTTTTGGCTAAATTAAAATTAGCTTTGCTCTACCCCATTTATTTCCTGGGCAGTACTTACCCTTGGTTCTTTTTTAAAAACCCCCCTTTGTTTTGTTTTTTTACTATTTTAGACTTGGCCCTTCTTAGTGCCCCCTACACAGGCGCCTCATTTACAAGGGGGAAAACCCTTTTGCCCCTTTCACAAAATTTTTAAAAATTCCCCTCCAAAGCATTTTTAAATGTAAAGCTCTTGTTTTGGTTTTTTCGATTTACCGTGCTTCCCCCTTATCAGGTTTAAAAACATTGAATTTAGCTCCCTCCCCTATTGGTTGGGTTTTTAATTTTTCCCCTTTGTCCCTTTTGGGTTCCTTTACCCATAAAATTTTTTTTATACCCTTTTCCCTTAAAAACCTGTAAATAGATTTTTCCCCCCCTTTTGAGGGCGCCAAGCCCGTTCAGACCTGCTGTTTCCACGCTGTGGGCCCTTATTCTGTAAGATGCAGCAGTTTTAAAGGGCATTTACCCTCAAATCTTTTTCTTACGGTGTTGCTCCACCACCAAAGGCTGCTCCGCCCACTGACAGTTATTCACAGTTTTACCTATTCAAAATAATAGGTTTTTTCAGTTGAGGTGGGCGGGGGTAGCCCCCCCATTGGCCGAGTTTGAAAAAAAACTGACTCTTCAAAGACCCTTTGGGGCTGAAAACTGCCTTTGCTGGGCAGAGCTAAACCTGTCATGTTAAATTTGAAACATTAAAAACAGAAAACTACGCATCTTTCAGAATAAGGGACACAGCGCTGAAAACAGCAGGTTGACACTAGTTTTCGCAAAGGGGGCATAAATATTGACAGGTTCCCCTTTTAAAGCTCAATCTGCAGTTTTCAGCCCCAAAAAAAGCTTTTGAAGGGGTCCTTCGGTGTCAGTTTTTTTTTTTTTAAACCCCGCCCATCGAGGGTAGCCCCGCCCCCCTCAACTATAAACCCATTCTTTGAATAGGTAGAAATTAATAACTGTCAGTGGGGGGAGCTAGTTTGGTGGGGGGACTATGTAAGTTTTTTAGGAGTAAAACTGCAGCTCTTACAGAATAAGGGACCAGCGCTGGGAAAAAAACTGTCCGACAATGTTGTGCTGTCCCCCAGCCCGGGGGGAAAAACTGTGTACGGTTCTCTTTTTGAAGAATAAAGAGATTTTTTGCTCTTTTTACAAATAGTTTATTTTTTGTTTATTTAGTAATGAAATTCTTTTGTAACATTTTTTCTTTTGTCAGAATGTAATTTTTTTTATTGTAATTTTGCTGTTTTTTCGTTTTCTGAAACTATTTAAAACTTATACAACTTTGAAAAGCAGCCTGTTGTTCCCGTAATTGGGGGAATTCTTGCTGTTCTTTTTTGGCTGGAAAGAAACTAAACCCCAAAACACTTATTGAAGTAAAAATTTTATCCTTTAGATTAAACTGGGCTATCTTTTCCCCCCCTTGATGCTACTAATGATGAAAACCCCATTGACAGCGGGAAACCTCCCGTTTGTCCTTGATGTAATTTGCGGCTCATTTTAAAAGATTTCGTTTATTAAAAAAATTTTTTGTACCTTTTATCTTGTATTACCCTTGAAAAAGCACTGGTGACAGCGAAAAACCCCTTTGGGTTTTTTGTCTTGTTTTTTGGGCGAAGGGGTACCCCCTGCACTTTTTTTAAAAAAAAAGGGCCCTTTTTAATAATACCAGCATCCCTTTGGGTTTTATCGGAACTCACGTGCGCCGGGTCCGCCCATTTTCTTTCTTTGCTGCTGTTTGTTTTTTCCCTTATTCTTTAATAATTAGAGCAGTTCTTGTCTCCTGCTTGTGTACACAAGCTTCCCAGCAATCTCAGCTCTAGCAGTGGCAAGGAGGGTGATGTCACTCCCTGCTGTGCCTTATCAGCAGCACAGGGGTTTGTTTCTCTTTC
Organism: Phyllomedusa bahiana; assembly: GCA_025379985.1. NCBI lineage: Eukaryota > Metazoa > Chordata > Amphibia > Anura > Hylidae > Phyllomedusa > Phyllomedusa bahiana. The sequence goes on along the minus strand of JAODAL010029880.1, from coordinate 39,588 downwards.
TTACTGACAAAAATTTTAAAAACCCTTTTTAACTCTGTGGCCCCCTTTTTCCCTGTTTTTAAAAACCCCTTCTCCCAATGTCCCCCCTAAAATGGGTTTTAGGAAAGGGTTGATGAAATGTCAGTCACTGCGGGAAACCCCCCCCAAAACCTAGGGAAGTGGAGCCCGAAGTGTAAACCACCCAAGCCGAAAGGAAGGGGCCTGAAGCTGTGGGAAACCGCCCCCCAGTTTAAAGGGGAAATGGGGTCTGAAGCTGTAGAATGGTAAGTCTAAGGGAAGTAAAGCTTAAGTTGAATCACCACAGCCGAACAGGGAAATGGCCTGAAGCTGTAGAACTACCCACAATCTGAACAGGAAGTGGGAGCCTGAAGCTGTAGAACTACCCACAGTCTGAACTGAAAGTGGGAGCAAGAAGCTGTTAAACCACCCACCTCCTGAACAGGAAGTGGTAACCTGAAGCTGTAGAAAGGCCCACAGCCTGAACAGGAAGTGGGAGCCTGAAGCTGTGGAACCAACCACAGCCTGACCAGGAAGTGGGAGCCTGAAGCTGTGGGACCACCCAAAGCAGGAACAGGAAATGGGAGCCTGAAGCTGTAGAACCACCCACAGCCTGAACAGGAAGTGGAAGCCTGAAGCTGGCTGTGAAGAGCAGGACCTGCAAAACAGTCCGATAAGAACACTCCTGTATTAACTAAGTTTAGTCTTATATTTCTTTACCTGAGGGCATCAGCTGCTTTTCACAGTCTCACTGATTCACCACCTTTTGAGGAACGAGGTGTCAGAACTACTGCTTGCCAGAAATATAAGATGAAGGTGATGATCATTTGCTTTTTTTCCACTGATAAATTATCCATGGTTAAAATATAGCTTTTAATTCTACTTATTAAACACACTTTTCTATAAACCTATCTATGAGAGTATTATCTAGAGGGGTCAAAAGGAAAGAAAACACATCAGGCTAAAAAGAAGACTCAGGTGTCCTTCACCCGATGATGCAGGGGACATAGTTTTAATAGGTAATAAGCACAACAATATGGTCGCTTGCTGTTTGTTGCCCAGTGATCTCCAGGTTATGTTTCAATTCTTGTCCCTGTCCATTTCTTCTTGGATCATCCCTGGTATATTGTAGGCTTTTGCCAAATAAAGTAAAAAGCTTGTGGATACACTGTAGCTGTCACTTTCAGGTCCCTGGTTAGACCCTTAGGTTGATTAAGGAGTAGCCGCCCTGCCAAGGGCGGCCCCGTACAGGTATATTCCTAATATTCCCTATTTAGACCCTATATCAATCAAACTTACAATTAAAAATCCCAAAAAGAAAGATGATACTGTATCTCAGTGTGTTTCCCCTCTGTATGAAGAGCAACAAGGGTTTATCAGGGGGTAAAGCCTGGTGCGATAAGAAAATGTATGGAGAGGACTAAATACTTTTTTATCCAGTACAAAAAACCTGCCAAACCAAATGCTGAAAAAAATCTAGCAAAATGACCAGAAGACCACCCCTTGATATACAGATATCCCACCTGCTTCTCGTCCGAAACAAAAGGAAGGGGGGAATGACCATCCTCGACCCATTCTGTTCTATGGAATGTTCTCCATTCTGCTCTATGGGAGTTCCCAGTACAGGGGAGCCCTGTGTTCTCCATTCTCCTCTATGGGAGTTCCCAGTACAGGGGAGCGCTGTGTTCTCTCCATTCTGTTCTATGGGAGTTCCCAGTACAGGGGAGCGCTGTGTTTTCTCCATTCTGTTCTATGGGAGTTCCCAGTATAGGGGAGCACTGTGTTCTCTCTATTCTGCTCTATGGGAGTTCCCAGTATAGGGGAGCGCTGTGTTCTCCATTCTGTTCTATGGGAGTTCCCAGTACAGGGGAGTGCTGTGTTCTCCATTCTGTTTTATGGAAGTTCCCAGTACAGGCCAGCGCTGTGTTCTCCATTCTGCTCTAGGAGAGTTCCCAGTACAGGGGAGCTCTGTGTTCTCCATTCTCCTCTATGGGAGTTCCCAGTGCAGGGAAGCGCTGTGTTCTCTCCATTCTCCTCTATGGGAGTTCCCAGTGCAGGGGAGCGCTGTGTTCTCCATTCTGTTCTATGGGAGTTCCCAGTACAGGGGAGCGCTGTGTTCAGTTGTACTTGGAACTGAACAGAATAGAGAGTGGTGTGCGAATGTGACTGACTCTTCGTTCTGAGCCAACACTTTCGGGGGTCCATTCTAGTTATAAGTGTGGGCCTGAGGCTTTGATGGCATATCCTATATCCCATCGATATACAATGATAGACTATGGTGGGAACATCCCTTTCAGTAAATCTATTTTGTACAATACAGGGGCTGCCCTGCTCATTAATGTTATTTTATTTCCTGGTTTCTCACAGCTCAAAATATTCCAATCATCAAATATTTTCATTACCACAAATAATTGACCCCGAGAGGTCTAAGGCCGGAAACTATTATAACTTCCTCCTGATTCATTCATCTCTAGGTACAGCTCTTGCATTAAGCAGTAATGGCAGATCAGCCTGTGATGATGAGGAAGGAGAGAAGTGAGGAAGAACAGACGGCAGTGGCCAGATGTTCTGATGACTATGAGAGGCTCTCAGTGATGGATCGACTAAAACAGGTCAAAGGCAGGAAACCCTCTGGACTTCCTCCTGGTTCATTTATCTCTATATAAAGCATATGAAGCAGTCGTACAGAGATGAGGCAGGAAAGGTCCTGTCAGCACCCGGATTATTTCATTTTTTGGTTTTGGGATAAGGAACGTTTATTCCAGGCAGGTTTATATTGAATTACTAATGGGTTTCCAATCACATCTTCTGGGAATTTATCCCAAGCATCCAGCACTCTTTTAATAGTCTAATATTTTCTCACCTTGCTCTTCTCCCGGTTAGTCTGCATTGTGCTAATTTGCTCTAATGTGTAGTTTCTAGTTAAATACTTTCCTTATTTAACCATTTAATATAAGTAAACCTTTCCCTTCCTACCTCCTGTAACATATGTAAAGGTTTCCATTATGACACCCCTTTCCCTTCGTCCCCAAGGAATAGATGGAAATGTTTCCATCATGTTCTCCCTCCCCCCTACATATATATGTAAAGGTTTCCATCATGTTCCCTCCTCCCCTATAATATATGTAAAGGTTTCCATCATGTTTCCTCTTTCCCTTATTCCCCTTGTAATATATGTAAATGTTTCCTTCATGTTTCACCTTCCCCCACCTCTGAAAGATATGTAAAGGTTTCCATCATGTTCCCCCTTTCACTTCTTCCTTCCTCTAATATATGTAAAGGTTTCCATCATGTTCCCCCTTTCCCTTTTCCCCCCTTTAATATTTGTAAAGTTTTCCATCACATTCCCCCTTTCCCTTCTTCCTTCCATTTACAGAAAATTCACAGAAAAAACAAATACTACTAAAGAGTATGGGATCAACAAAATCACTGAAACTAAACACCACTACCCAATATCTAAAATTTACCTTTTATTTATACTCTATTAAAAATTCCTTCACACCACGCTTTTCAAAAATGGGATTAACTCTATCTATGATGCTAGTAATATACAAATCTAACACTCAAGGTGTTCCCCATCAATCCCCCTTATACAGGTAGGGTCATCGTCCCGAAAAGGACGGCCCCGCCTTAGAGGTTTTAAACCCTATTATTACACACTGCATAGTCCCTACCCAAGACGGGGAACACATATTAGATTGCTACAAAAGTACCTTCCAGATTAGGTGCAATAAACAATCCACTTCCAATAGTGGTCAAAGTACCAAGAAAATAGAAAAAGCAATAAGGTTACAGCAGATGTCCAATAATAAAAGCCCAATAATACACCTTAAATGCACAAATAAATAATGGCAATCAAGATCTTATAACAATGATATTGCACTATAGTAACCTTAACTATATCAAGGGATACTAGAGGCCTGTATAGGGGAATTAAGAGGGACATGAGTAGAATAATATTCAATATGTCCCAACTACCTCCTTCATACAAAAAATCTCAAGTGAAAAGATCAGCACAAGATGCAGGAGTATAAAGTGAGTATACAACCTCATTCAACTCCTCCGATCCCCTTCACCTCATTCCCCACCGTTTCCCCTTGACAATCAGAGCAGGGTTCATCAGGGGAATAGAGGAGAGTAATTCAAGCAGTAATCGGCGATATAAGCCTTATTGATACCCCACGGATGCCCCTTTCCCTCTAATTTAAAATTTAAGTTTCCATATGTTCCCCCCTTTTCCCCTTTTTCCTTTCTAATAATGTAAAGGTTTCATCAGACCATTTTTTCTTCCCCGCTGCAATATATGTTTTGGGGTTTCATTTTGTTCCCCTTCTCTTTTTAACCCCCCTTTAATAGTGAAGTTTTTGTTGTTCCCCCCCTTTTTTTCTTCCCCCTGTGATTATGTAAAGGGTTTTCCCTCAGATCACTTTTCTTTCCCTGCGCAAATTTCGTTTGTAAAGGTTTCCATCTCTCCCCCCTTTTTTTTCTTCCCCATGTAAAAAATGTAAATGTTTCCATCATGTTTCCCTCCCCCCTAATATGTGTAAAGGTTTCCACACCCCCCCTTTTTCTTTTCCCATGTAATATATGTAAATGTTTCTATCATATTTCCCCTTTCCCTTTTCCCCACTTTAATATTTGTAAAGTTTTCCAGCACATTCCCCCTTTCTCTTCTTCCCCCCTGTGATATATGTAAAGTTTTCCATCATATTCCTTTTCCTTCTTTCCCCTTCATTTAAATTTTGTAAAGTTTTCCCTCAGTTCCTTTTCCCTCTTCCCCCCAGGGGCGTAGCCAGGGGGTGCAGAGGGAGCAGTCGACCCCGGGGGTGCAGTCTTGGGGGGGGCCCAAAAGCCCCCTGCCGCATAGGGAGTACCAGCGGCCATGGTGGCTGGGGGGCCCCTTTCAAATTTTTTTTCCCCCTGGGCCCCCGGGGCTTCAATTACCCTCTGCTTCCCCCCCTGTGATATATGGAAAGGATTCCATCATGATCCCTTTTCTTCTTCCTCCCTGTGATATATGTAAAGGTTTCCATCATGTTCCCCCTTTCCCTTCTTCCCCATGTTCTCCAAGTAATATATGTAAAGTTTCCAAAAGTTTTCCCTCCTCCCCATATATTTTTGTAGAGCTTTCCACTGTTCCCCCCCTTTTCCCCTTTTCCCCCCTGTGATATATGTAAAGGTTTCCATCATGTTCCCCCTTTCCCTTCTTCTCCATGTGATATATGTGAAGGTTTCCATTATGTTCCCCCTTTCCCTTCTTCTCCCTGTGATATATGTGAAGGTTTCCCATCTGTTCCCCTTTCCCCCTTTTTCCCCCCGTGACAAAGAAAGGTTTCCCCTCATATCCCTTTTCTTTTTCCCTGCTGCAATAAATTTTTTAAAAGGTTTCCATCGTCTCCCCCCGTTTCCTTCTTCCCCATGTAATATATGTAAATGTTTCCATCATGTTCTCCCTTCTCCCCTATAATCTATGTAAAGCTTTCCATCATGTTCCCCCTTTCCCTTCTTCTCCCTGTGATATATGTGAAGGTTTCCGTCATGTTCCCCCTTTCCCTTCTTCCCCCTGTGACATATGTAAAGGTTTCCATCATGATCCCTTTTCTTCTTCCCTGCTGCAATATATTTAAAGGTTTCCATAATGTCCCCCCTTTCCCTTCTTCCCGATGTAATATATGTAAATGTTTCCATCATGTTCTCCCTCCTCCCCTATAATATATGTAAAGCTTTCCACCATTTTCCCCTTTCCCTTCTTCCCCCCTGTGATATATGTAAAGCTTTCCATCATGCTCTGCCCCTGTTATATATGTAAAGGTTTCCCTCCTGCCTCCTTTTTCCTTCTCTCCTGTAATACATGTAAAGCTTTCTATCATGTTCCCCTTCTTCCTATGATGGTCCTGACGTTTGTCCCTGGGTTGCTGTCTCTGGTGCTGAACCCTGATACTTGGATGCCATTCGATGATTCTTCTTTCCCTGGATTATCCAATCTAATGTAACTGAAACATTGTATAGTGAGAGGTTATGTTACAACTTCATCTACTTTGTTTCATCTTCTCACTAGATTTCCATTCTGTATCAATGACTGATTCCTGAAGATTCCTATGAACGTATCAATATCTTTCTACCAAATTCCTTAGAAGATTGACACAATGTTCTGTGGGGAAAGATTCAGTAATATTATATTATTCATGTAAATCCTTGGATTAAGGAGTCCAGGAGGCGGAGTTATCAGTGATTGACAGCTATCTCTATGTACACTGATACAAGGAAGTCTGTCGATCACTGATAACTCCGCCCACTGGACCCCTTAACCCAGAATATGCTGGTATTTATATGAATAAAATTCATGGTAAATGGTATCTTATGGAGTCCAGTGGGAGGTGTTGTCAGTGATTGACAGCCTTCCTTGTATGAGTGTGTGTAACGGGTTCGGTGGATTCGCTGGACCACCGCAAGCGATGATAGTTAAGCCACGCCAGGGAGTGGAGTCTAAGTAGCCCCTGGTATTCACCAGAGCCTGCCGCAAAGCGGGATGGACTTGCTGCGGCGTGAGGCTACCAGGTCGCTACCCCTGACGTGACTTGCTTGCGATGGCGGCCGGGGTAGTGCGTGGTACAGAATCGAAATCCAGAGACGTGGTCGGGGACAGGCAGAAGGTCAGGGCAGGTGGCAGAGGTTCATGGTCAGAGGCAGGCAGACGGTCAGGGCAGGCGGCAAACAGGCAAGGTCAGGAAACGTAAGCAGGCGGACTGGTACACGGGTAATCAAACGGAACTCCAATACACTCTAGACTCACTAAACGCACAAAAACAATCTGGCAGAGAGTGCAGGAGGCGTATACCTTATATAGGACCAGCGGCCGGCAATTAGCAAATTACCAGCGCACTGGCCCTTTAAATCCAGACCAGCCGTCGCGCGCGTGCCACAAGTAGTGGGTACGCGTGCGGCGGCTGGCACAGGCAGGAGCAGGGAGCACAGGAGCGTGGACGGGTAAGTAAACTGGCGCAGAGGCACTGGCAGCAGGGGGATGGTCGCAGGGGCCGACAGCACCCGAGCCGGACCCAATGTGGGCAGGGGGGCGGGCGCGGGTCCCGTCGCCCCCTGCGCCAGCCTCCATGACATACACTGATACAAGGAAGGCTGTCAATCACTGATAACTCCACCCACTGGACCCCTTAACCCAGAATAAGCAGGGATTTATATGAAAAAAATACATGGTCAATGGAATCTTAAGGAGTCCAGTGGGAGGTGTTGTCAGTGATTGACAGCTTTCCTTGTATGAGTGTGCATACAGAGATACTTTTCCGTGGCTGATAACACCGCCCACTGGACTCCTTAAGATTCAGTAGAAAATGTATTTTATTCATTTAGGGCGACATGTATGATTGGACTTTTCGCCTGTTTTTTGCCGTATACTGCGCCTCCCAGCCCGAATCCCGCTGTCGGACGCGGGGATTCAGTGTTAGGCGCAGTGTTCGCCACTTTCGGCTGCACCCCGCATGAAGGGGCGGACAGTGGGCGCGGTGTGGGCGCGGGTTTTTTTGGTCTAAATCCTCCGGCCATGGCGAAGTGAAGCAGGATCGGAACATGCGAGGAAACATACAGAAGATCGCTACAGAAATCTCGGCGCTCCGCTCCGTGCAGCAGGAGTATGATTCCGAAAAAATCGCCTTTAGAAAGGCGGAAAACAGTGTCAGAAAAGAGCTGAACGTAAAAAATAAACATCATTTAAAAAAAAATCACTTTCCAAAACTCTAGAACGACGCAATATCACGAATTATGATATTGGAAATTTCCGGGAAATACAGTAATTCAAATTCTGAAAGCTATTCTCATTGGTCAGCATAAACCGGCCAATCAGAATAGGAGCGACAGTGAACCATTAAAACCTATGGAGAACGATTGACCAATCAGAATCAACGGCGGGACAGTTCAAAATACAGTAAAAATGCAGAAAAAAAGCTGATTGGCTGAGCTAGCGGGGGCTCGGCTAGCTCGGCCAATCAGAATAGGAGCGACAAAGACCCATTCTAGCCTATGGAGAAGTTTAGACCAATCAGAATCCACGGCGGGACAGTTCAAAATACAGTAAAAATGCTGAAAAGAGCTGATTGGCTGAGCTACCGGGGACTTGGCTATCCCAGCCAATTAGAATAGGAGCGACAGAGACCCATTAAAACCTAAGGAGAATTATTGACCAATCAGAATAGGAGCGACAAAGACCCATTCTAGTCTATGGAGAAGTTTAGACCAATCAGAATCCACGGCGGGATAATTCAAAATACAGTAAAAAGACAGAAAAGAGCTGATTGGCTGAGCTAGCGGGGGCTTGGCTATCCCAGCCAATCAGAGCGCGAGCTACTTCTCCCATTGTAGTCTATGGAGAGATCGGTGCAATGCAATCTCGGCGCTCAGCGCCGTGCGGCATGGAGTAGGAATAAAAAAAAAATTATTTTTATTAAATGTAAAACATTATCAGATAAAGAGCTGAAACCTTCTATAAACCTAAATCAATTAAATCCCGAACAACACGTTTGTTGCCGAGACCGGCGCTACATAGGGAATTGCAATAGAGAGAATTGCCGGGAAATACAGTAATTCAAATTGTTTAAGCTATCCTCATTGGTCGGCATAAACCAGCCAATCAGAATAGGAGCGACAGTGGCCCATTATAACCTATGGAGGAGAATTGACCAATCAGAATAGGAGCGACAATGTCCCATTATATCCTATGGAGAAAAATTTACCAATCATATTCAAAGGCGGGACAGTTCAAAATACAGTAAAAATGCAGAAACTAGCTGATTTATTGAAGCGGCGGGGGCTCATCCAGCTTAGCCAATCAGAGGCGAGCTACTTTCTCATAGAGTTCTATGGGGAAAAGAAATTCCGAGCGAGCTCTGTGATTGGCTAAGTTAAAAGAGGCGCGGTTATTTGGACCAATGGGAGAGCGAGCGACGCTCCTATGGGTTTTCTAATGCAATCTAAATTAAAACTGTACATGCCCGAAATCAAATGATAAGACTCCAGAAGTTGTCCCGATGTGTATATAAAATGAATAATAATATGGGTATAACGAAAAAAATATATTATATCAATAAAATCATGTTTAATTCTTTATTTTTGTTGCACCCATACTATTGATCCTTGGCTAACGAAAAGAAATAAACATGATTTTATTGATTTAATATTTTTTTCGTTACCCCCATATTATTCTTCATTTTATATACACATCAGGACAACTTCTGTAGTGCTATAATTTGATTTCGGGCATGTACAGTTTTATTTCAGATTGCATTAGAAAACTCATAGGAGCGTCGCTCGCTCTCCCATTGGTCCAAATAACCGGGGCCTCTTTTAACTTAGCCAATCACAGAGCGTGCTCAGAATTTCTTTTCCCCATAGAACTCTATGAGAAAGTAGCTCGCGCTCTGATTGGCTAAGCTGGACGAGCCCCCGCCGCTTCAACCAATCAGCTCGTTTCGGCATTTTTACTGTATTTTGAACTGTCCCGCCTTTGAATATGATTGGTCAATTTTTCTCCATAGGATATAATGGGACATTGTCGCTCCTATTCTGATTGGTTAATACTCCTTCATAGGTTAGAATGGGCCACTGTCGCTCCTATTCTGATTGGTCAAAACTTCTCCATAGGAGATAATGGGTCTTTGTCGCTCCTATTCTGATTGGCTGGCTTCTGCCGACAAAGGAGAATAGCTTACAGAATTTGAATTACTGTATTTCCCGGCAATTCTCTCTATTGCAATTCCCTATGTAGCGCCGGTCTCGGTGACAAACGCGTTGTTCGGGATTTTATTGATTTATGTTTATAGAAGGGTTCGGCTCTTTATCTGATAATGTTTTACATTTAATAAAAATTATTTTTTTATTCCTACTCCATGCCGCACGGCGCTGAGCGCCGAGATTGCATTGCGCCTAGCTCTCCATAGACTACAATGGGAGAAGTAGCTTGCGTTCTGATTGGCTGGGATAGCCAAGCCCCCGCTAGCTCAACCAATCAGCTCTTTTCTGTATTATTACTGTATTTTGAATTATCCCGCCGTGGATTCTGATTGGTCTAAACTTCTCCATGGGATATAATTTTAATTTTGGGTTTTTTTTGGGTCCGCCTCCTATTCTGATTGGGCTCAATAATCCCCTCCATTTTTAGTAGGTTTTAATTTGGGTTTCCCCCTTGGTCTTGTCCCCCTAATTCTGGATTGGCCGCAATCTGAGCCAAGCCCCCGCTAGCTCAGCCAATCAGCTTTTTTCACCATTTTTACTGTATTTTGAACTGTCCCGCCGTGGATTCTGATTGGTCTAAAGTACCCCATAGGTGATAACGGTTCCCTGTCGCTCCTAATCTGATTGGCCGGTGTATGCCGACCAATGAGAATAGCTTTCTGAATTTGAATTACTGTATTTCCCGGCACTTTCCACTATCCAAATTCTTGAATTAGGATATTTGGAAAGTGATTTTCCTGAGAATGTTGAACGCCTTTATAAAGGCGATTTTTGATTCATACTCCGCACCGACATGTGGAATGATTTCTCGCTGTTCCAGCCTGTCTCGCATCGGAACTGTTTTTTTCGCGAGTCCCGAGTCCCCCCGCACCCCGGCCCTTAAAGTCCGCGCACCCGCGCCGCATCGTCCCCCTGCCCCAAATGTTTTCCCCCACACACTCGGGCGAGGCGCGGGCGGACTTTAAAAATGGGGAATTTATGATGAGGCGCGCCCCGGCCCCGAGATAAATCAGGCACAGATTCCGCCGGGAAACTGGTGGAAAGGTGAGCCCCGACCCGGCGAGCTTCATACATGTCGCCCTTAAATTCTGGGCTGAATCCAATAGATGGAAGTCTCATGTAACCATGTTTATCTAATAAGCGTTGTTAGCAAATATTAGATATACATGGTTACATGCATGACATACATGGTGTATCTGATGTATGGTGTTAAATGGGACAAATGATTGGTTTTCACTGTAGATAAAAGCCTATTCTTCATTGCATCGGCACCACCCCTGTTCTCATATGATTATATGGACTTAGAGGAGTTGTCTCACTATAGACATTGCTGGAATATTACTAGGCTATGCCATCCATGTTTGAGATGGGACCTGCACTTACAATTGAAAACAGAAGTTTCCATGCATAAAAAGCCCCATCTGCAGGTTTTTCTCACTCTCTGACATGAAATCTGAATAAACCTTCCCCGTTTTAGGTCAATTAGGAACCAAAATTATTTCTATTTGCCAAATGCCAGAATAATGAGAGAGACTTTGAGGCATTTTTATTACTTTCAGCAAAGTCAAAAAGTTTCCATACACTGAGATTACTCTGCCTTTAAACAATTTGGGACCACCCATATGATGACATCAGGTCTTTGGAAGCTTCTGGTTTATTGGCAACATCTGAATTAATTAAAGACACCTATGGATGTATTTTAATGCACACCAGAAACACCCTGCTTCTGTGTGTAACATCATGGGAAAGTCTAAAGAAATCAGCCAAGATATCAGGAAGTGAATTGTGGACTTGCACAAGTCTGGATCATCCTTGGGTGAAATTTCCAAATACCTAAAGGTGCCTTGTTCATCTGTACAAACAATTATATGCAAGTACAAACAAGATGGGAATGTCCAGCTATAATACCACTCAGGAAGGAGACGGGTTCTGTGTCTCAGAGATGAATATGCTTTGGTCTGACATGTGCATATCAACCCAAGAACAAAAGCAAAGACCTTGTGAGGATGCTGGTGGAAGCTGGTAAGATTATGTCATTATCCATAGTGAAACAAGCACTGTATCAACATGGGCTGAAAGGCCGCTCTGCCAGGAAGAAGCCATTACTCCAAAAGAAACATAGAAAAGCCAGATTAATGTTTGCAAATGCACAGGAACAAAGAACTAAATTTTTGGAGACATGTCCTGTGATCTGAGGAAACTAAAATTGAACTGTGTGGCCATAATGACCATTGTTACGTCTGGAGGAAAAAGGGAGAAGCTTGGAAGCCTAAGAACACCATCCCAACTCTGAAACACGAGGGTGGCAGCATCATGTTGTGGGGTTGTTTTGCTGCAGGAGAGACGGGTGCACTTCACAAAATAGATGACATCATGAGGAAAGAATATTATGTGGGAATACTGAAGCAACATCTCAAGATATCAGCCAGGAAGTAAAAGCTTTAGTGGAAATGGGTCTTCCAAATGGACAATGATCTGAAGCTACTGCCAAACTGGTTACAAAGTGTCTTAAGGAGAACCAGGTCAATGTTTTGGAGCGGCCATCACAAAGCACTGATCCTAATCCTATTGAAAATGTATGGGCAAAGCTGAAAAGGCCGGTGTGAGCAAGGTGACTCCCAAACATGGCTCATATGTAGAGATAAGAAACAAAGGGGAGGGAAGATGGCGCTCTATAGTGAAGATACGTCTGGAAGTGAATAAAAAGCAGACAAATATCGGTAATCCTCTCACCTGCAGGTGTTGTGCTGGTATTTTAGAGGCACAACGTTCATCAGAATTTTTTCGGCTATATTAAGCCACAAGGACAGCAGCCGCGTGGTCCAAACCCCTGTAGAATAATCCTCGGGGAACAATCATGGAACAAGAATATTGAAAAAAAATAGAACCGGGCGCTCGTCCACAAACGAATTCCTCGTGCAGGCAGTGGTGTAGATATAAAAGAGATTTATTTAAATAAGAACAATAAAATGCATAACGCGTTTCGTGTCATAAAGACACTTCCTCAGATGCTGGGTTATTAACCACACGGTTACAAGGAAAAATACCCTGTTTATATACTTGGTAACACAGCATGTGATTGGTGTTTCTTATTCAGACCAATCACCTTTATTGTTAAAGGAAGGTATCAGAGTTGGGAAAACCTATAACATTAGCAGCGGGAGATTCGTACTGACCAATGAAAGAAAAAAGCTGCTTGGTTACACTGATGCTTTGTGAAAACCTCTAAGCCAATCCTGAAAGAAGCAATTTGCAGAACAAAAAAAGGTGCGTCTAAAAAAAAAAAAAAAAAAAATCACATAGAGCAAACCAGAAATTCTAATCTATGCAGCATTCCAAAATGGAAACATCCAAATAGATGTGCGGAGTTACAGGCACATCTGTACATGCAGAAAACTATAAATATCATAAGGACTAGAAGTGGTGATAGAGGTAGGAAACCTGGTGTGGTGTGCCTCTAAAATACCAGCACAACACCTGCAGGTGAGAGGATTACCGATATTTGCTTTTTATTCACTTCCAGACGTATCTTCATTATAGAGCGCCATTTTCCCTCCCCTTTGTTTCTTTTCTCTACATATTATTGTCGGAGTTATCTCCATTGGAGTCTCCTGTTTCGGAGGTTTGGGCTGCCACGTCTGGATTATGGACTACCACAAAAATCGCCACGCAACGCGTGAATTACTCATAAAGGAACTACTAGAAGAGGACTCAATATCTAATGGGACGCACATCGAGGAGATAAGTACTGCCTCTTTCACTGACGAACAAACGGCCACTATGACTACTCTTTTCCATACATTGGAAAAAAAGCTTCTAAGTGAGGCTCAACACAATTTGGATATACTGTTTATGTCTTTATATATTAAGAAAGATTTGATCCCAAAGGGGCTAAATTTTGATTTGTTTCCAACTTTTCCAGATGATCCCATGTTTGCACAGAAATGGTGGGATCATCTGAAGAGTTGCTCTTTAAATCTGATGATATTGTTGATCTAGAAAAGAACTGACTTGGCACACCAAACAGTTCAGGAGATTGAAAAAATAACAACTGATTTGAAACGATACGAGTTACATCATGATTTTCAAAAACACAACAACAGAGTAATCAATGAGATTACTAAATTTGAAAATAATCTCATTACTAAGAAGAAAAACAAACTTTATAGAGACAAAATTATCAAACAACAGAAATTAGTGGGTAATGTCCACAAAGAGAAACCTGTGATTCATGCACACGATAGAACATATAGAGATACAGTTTCAAATCGGTATAATGATTCCATGAAAATATCTACCCGATCTCCATCTTTCTCATATGAGAAACATAAAACATATAATTCTAAACCAAAAGGCATGTTTGTTAATTCCAAATATCATGCTCCTAGACGTGATGTTCCAGTACAAGCTAATACAAGCATACCAAATAGCCCCAGGACAGGCATCATAGACACCATAATAGTGAATGCCCCCGATAGTAATCAACAACCCCTATGCAGACCTATTGAAATAATTACATCTAACGAATTCCGTAAATGAAGTGATTCAAACTGGAACTCACACACCCAATAGGTCCACCAAAGGAACTCACCAGTCAGACAAACCATTAGAACCAGACAATGTTTGTCTAGAACTGGGAGATATACCTAAGACTAGTACGAAGGATTGTATTGATAATATAACATCTTTACCCAATAGGTCTACGAAAGAGATTCATCAAATCGACAAAACAGTAGAAGTGACAAACAATCGATCAGAATTAGGGGCTAAACCCAAAGTACGTGCAACAACAAATAAAACCACAGACATACAAACGGGGAATCATAACCAGAAAGGAAAACCTGAAGGGAATAGAGGGTACATAAAACCATCTGCACCTGTTGATTTAAAACTGCCTGTTGAAATACCGGTAATTCCTAACTTGGAATCGATGTCTCAAAATACACTATCTCACTTCGAAATTTTTTTTACTAGATTTATCATGTTAGATTCCTCAAAAAATGTTACCACCATTGATGAGTCTAGTATTGTAGAAGAACCCACTATTAATGATGGAACGAATATAGCATTATCTCCACTAAAAATTAGAGCACAGAAAATTCAGGAACATTTTGAAAAAATTAAAAAAGAACATAATAAATCCAAGGGCAGCGACATGTTGGCTAATTTGACGTTACCTCCTGGGTTCTCTCAGATCAGTACCTATGAGAATACTGATACATCGTTCAATCTAGCAGAATCCACCATCAATGAAATTAATACAGACGGCACTCTTACACCTCTTTTTTTAGGGAGTCCGCGAATCAAACATCTAACGTCCAGTACGCAAATAAGAGAAAAAAGAAAATTAGACGTGGATGCCGAGGAGGCACCCGCAATAAAAAAAGAGGCTGCGGAGGAAACCATAATTCCCCTAAGATTAGGATATAAGGGAATATACAAGATCTCGAAATATGAATTGACGAAAGAGGAGATTCAAGTTCTTGCCAAGGGCCTTTATTACTGCCCCACCAACCATAAAGTTAACCATTTTGACCTTTTTTTGGATTTCCAAATATTAATTAGAAAATTAACCCTTACTCGGCATTTTATTTTGAATCCTATTGTAGAGGAAACCATCTCTAAACCATCCGAGGAGACTAAAATCCAAGTTCCAAACAAGTCCAAATTATATCCTGTACAATCCCAAGGACATTTTATCAAAACCTTTTCGGACCTAGTGGGAGATGAGCTTCTACAAACCAAATCAGACAGTCAATTTTCAAATTTAAACAAAGGGGAAAAATCCGCCCTAAAATCTCTGCAAGACAATAAAAATATAGTTATCCGACCTGCCGATAAGGGGGGGTGGGGTTGTCATCATGGACCATTTATGGTACCATGAAGAATCTATGCGAATATTATCAGATTCCACATATTATTCATCGTGTCCTGAAAACCCCTTTCCCAAATTGGAAATCAATTTTTTAGAACTAATAAACCAAGCCTATACAAATGGGGCTATAAATAAAAAAGAAAAAAACTTTATCCAAATAGAAGAGCCGAGTTATCGGGGATAAATTCTATGACGAGTAATCTCTCCCACTTCATTGATTTACATCTACAGAACTACGTGAAAGAGTTACAAAGCTATTTGAGGGACTCGGGCCAATTAATTCAATTACTTTCTGATTTCAAATGTGACCAGCCCAGTATATTGGTCACAATGGACGTGACCGGTCTTTACACCAATATCCCTCATAATTTAGGTTTACAATGTGTCGCCCACGTGCTAGACAAAGATAGTGATTTGAACATTACATTAAAAAATTTCATCATGAAAGGTTTGGATTTTATCCTCCAAAATAATTTTTTCAAATATAATGGGGTCTTTTATCATAAAAATCAAGGGAAGGGGCTATGGGTACGAGGGTCGCCCCTTTCCCTTACGCAAATCTCTTTATGCGGGTCTTCGAATCTAATTTCATTTACTCTCATCCTCTTTTTAAACATGTACCTCTGTATCAGAGGTACATTGATGACATCTTCTTTATTTGGACGGGATCATCTGATCTGCTACAAATCTTTATTTATGATATCAATAAAAATTGGTGGGACATTAAATTCACATCCCATTGGGATTTTTTAAAAATAGAATTTTTGGATTTGGAGATATTTCAGCATAATGGAATTTTTAAAACTGCCACTTTTTTCAAAAAAGTGGATGTGAACAGCTATATCCATTTTTCCAGCAGGCACTATAAACCATGGATTACTAATGTGCCATATGGTCAGTATAGACGTGTTCATAAAAACTGCACAGATGATGGGACATATAAAAAACAAACTGCTATACTCAGAAATAGGTTTCTGGAAAAAGGGTATCCACGAGTTTCATTGAAGGATGCTGAAAGCAAAGTAGCTTCTTTACAACAAAAAGATTGCCTTCTTTATAGAAAAGATCAAACAACGAAAAAATCTTTACAAAACAAACAAATAAGTGAATCGAGGAGAAAATTTTCCTTGGTCACTCAATACAATACAGGTCATGCCAAATTAAAGATCTTCGGAAACATTGGCCATTTGGGCCAAGTGATCCTTATTACTACCATCACTTTCGGAACATCCTGCATAATCTTTAAAAGGCACCGAATGTTTAGGCTGTGGGCGGTTCTACAGCTTCAGACTCCCACTTCCTATTCAGGCTGTGGGTGATTCTACAGCTTCAGGCTTCCACTTCCTATTCAGGCTGTGGGCGCTTCTACAGCTTCAGACTTAAACTTCCTGTTCAGGCTGTGGACGGTTCTACAGCTTCAGGCTCCCGCTTCCTATACAGGCTGTTAATGGTTCCACAGCTTCAGGCTATTACTTCCTGTTCAGGCTGTGGGCGGTCTATAGTAGGCTTGCTTCTCTCAGGCTGTGAGCAGTTCTACAGCTTCAGGCTCTCACTTCCTATTCAGGCTGTTGATGTTTCTACAGCTTCAGGCTCTCACTTCCTGCTCCGGCTGTGGGCAGTTCTACCGCTTCAGGCTCTTACTTCCTTTTCAGGCTGTGGGTAGCTCTACAGCTGTAGGCTCCCACTTCCTGTTCAGGCTGCAGATGGTCCTACAGCTTCAGGCCCCCACTTCATGTTCAGACTGTGGTTGGTTCTACAGCTTCAGGCTCAAACTTCCTATTCAGGCTGTGGCCAGTTTTAAAGCTTCAGGCTCTTACTTCCTATTCAGGCTGTGGATATTTCTACGGCTTCAGGCTCAAACTTTCTGTTCAGGCTGTGGGTGGTTCTATAACTTCAGGCTCCCACTTCTTTTTCAGGCTGGACACAAGTCTACAGCAGTGACTGACATTTCAGCTCTGCTATTTCTGGCTCAGCCTGCTAAAGGGACGTTGGTGATAGATGGGTTTAAACAGCAGAATACATGGCTACAGAGCCCTAAACGATTAAAGTTTGTCAGTAAGAAAGATAAAAAATCTTCTGTTCTGCTGATAAGACACAGCAGAGAGTGACTTTACCAACCCGAACAATGCTAGATCAGAGAGAGATGGTCAGTAACCTATGGAAGCCTCCTGTAAACAAGCAGGAAATAAAAACTACTCTAACTCTGAAAGTAAGCAAAATCAGATCAGCAATGTATTTGGTAAAAATCTTAATTCACCTCTGCCGACATGTTTAGTCATCTCTGCTTACAGTATACAGATATTTTCAGTTTCATATTGTTTTAACTCTCGTTTCGTTAGCATTTGTTTTGGTCAACTTCATAAAAACTGACGTAGCCTAAACAACTGCAGTAATAATCCATTAACTGCATATTTCCTGAGAGTGGAAACTGAAGCTAAATATGAAACAGGAGATGGGATGATGACCTCAGTCTTGTAACTAATGACCTTCACAAGGAAGCAGATGTGTTCCTGATGTGTTTCCAGGTTCCGCTGGACTCTCCATAGGTTACAGAGGTTGCCTTATTCAATTAGCTTCAATATTGCTCTACTTGGATGTTTCTTTAACTTAGCGCGTCCTTTCGGTTTCACTCTTTCACCATAGAACGGGCCCGCGCAACATATAACGTCCAAAGGATATCTGGTGGCCCACAAAGGGGAAGGGCTTGTGCTAACCACATCCAAATGGTTTGTACTGCTCAGTTTGGGTGCAGTATCACCCAGTTTGGGGTAGTTTCATAAAGTCTGGGGTCAGTCCTGAGTTATTTGAGGCACCACATCCCGAAAAGTCGTGCCTTAGGCCTGCCACAGAAAATTAGGATGATTCTTGCTTTAAAAAGGAGAAAGAGGTAGAGCAAAGGCCAACTTTGACCCCATATCTCACGCCAATAGCAGTCATGTAATCAGCCATTGGGAAAAGGAAGACCACATGGAGCCTGTGACAGTACCAGGGCTGTGGATTCGGCAAGCCGAAGCCCCAACTCCGACTGACTCCGACTCCTCAATTTCCCAAACACCGACTCCCGACTCCGACTCCTGCAAAATAGGCACAGACTCCGACTCCACGACTCTGACTCCACAGCCCTGGACAGTACACAGTCAGGGTACACTTGTGTCTGCAATAATGTGTGATATCAATGGTCCCATGTATGCTTGCCTTTTTGCACAGTGTCAACCCCAAAAATCTTTAAAAATCTGTATGACCACAGGAATGGGAGCAAACAGAAGCAAACCGCAACATTATCAGACTTTTATCTCTTACTTGTACTTCTTGGAAGAACCAAAATGGTATGGAGTGGGCTTGATCGTTGAGCCTGCACATACACGGTGGGTGCCACTTGCTAGATATAACCAACACCCACCACTATCGACTGGAATCGGAAAAGGCTCCAGTGCCGGCCATTTAACCATTAAAATGCAATTGTAATCGCAACCACAGCGTCTAAATGATAAGAATGTGGCTCCGTGGTCTCCAATTGTGCCGTTCAGTTGCCATAGCTGCCATGTTTGTACTCCTATATGACATAGGCAGGGTGTACTCAGAGATCATTGTAATTTCTATACTGGGCAGTACTGATCTTCTTCAGCATATAGTGCAAGCAATCAGACCATAGTGTAAGAAAAGTTTAAATTTTTTTTAAAAATATATAGAAATAAAAAAAATACCAAGCCTTAAAAAAACTTATCCTACATATCATAAAAAAATCGAAAACAATTAAAATAATTTAAATCACTGAGTCCGTATAAAATTAATCTAATACAATATCATGTTATTTATTCTACACGCTGAAAGCCATAAAAAAACTATAAAATCAAAAAGTAACAACATAATTGTGGGTTTTTTAGTCAAAAAATGAAATAAAAAGGGATCCAAAAATCTTATAAGACATGGAAACCTCTAAAGAAGCATTTATGCTATCTACAATACATGAAAAAAACTTTGAGATTCTTAGTTCATATGTTTTGATTAAAAAGCCACCCCCGACTATCAACGCCCACCTCCAAGGGTTGCTACATCAGTGCAGTGTGCTTATAAAGCTGGTGTGGTTTTTTTTCTCTCTGGATTATGGAGGTCTGTTGACCCAAATGAGAAGTCTGAATAGGACTCAAGTGAGAGGTAAAAATAGAGTAGGACCACCCGCTTTGAGATCCTGTTGATAGTCGGGGGTGGCTTAAGCATCTTTTGATCAAAACATGTGAACTAAGAATCTCAAAGTTTTGTTCATGTATTGTAGATACCAAAAATCTTATATACTCTAAACTGGTGACAATAAAAACTAAGCTTCGCCCCACAAAAAAATGAGCCGTCACACAGCTCAACCAGAGGAAAAATAAAAAAAAGTTTTCGGTCTTAGAAAATAGTGAGGCAAGGCATATTTAAAAGTAGGGAAAGATAACAAATTCTATATAAATGTGGTATCTCTGGAATTGTAGTGACTGAAAAATGAAAGATAACATCTATTTCCCCCAAATGTACTCTGTAAAAACACCTTCTTCCCCCCAATAAAATGAGCACAATTATTTTTGCAGTTCCAAAATGTTTGGGCTCCCCAAATATCATATGTTGTACTTTTCCATGTCAATGATGAACATCATGGTGGAAACCAGACAGACCTATGGTAATCAATAGGGTCCATCAGGTGCTGTGGTTTTCCTTAGTCAACAGATCCCCAAGCTGCAGTTTTTCACCTCTGCGACAGAGGTTCCGAACGAAACCTCCAGCGCAGATGTGAACCAGACCGTAGGCATCTAAAAGGAAGCTTAGTAACTGCTACTCTACTCCACTCTTCCACCACTTGTTAAGGAACGGTGCGAGAACTGCAAGAGAATAGAAGATGAAGATGATGATCATCTGCTTCTCATCCAAAAGAAGAGGAAGAGATGGTGGTGGCCAACCCCGACCCTATGGCTCAAACCAACAGTAGACATGCAATAGGCCAGTAGGAAGAGGAACACCATCTAGAGTATCTGGTAGTTCACAGGGAGGGTACTTTATTGTCCAGTATTATGTTATCAATGGTCACTTGTATTCATGCACACTTGCCAAAAGGCACAGTGGCAAACCCAAAACACTTATACAGCTGCTAGATAGGAACCAAAAATGGGGATATTTTTCTGGCTTTGTAAAGGAAAAAGGAGCTTATACAAACTACCATCAGCTAAAAGAAAGTGGACGCATGAGGAAATTAAATTGAAGCTCAGTAGCAGGACAATTGTTTGAGGATGAAGTCCATGCAGTGCATCATATACTGCATCAATGGCAGAGAGTGGACTTGAATGTTGGATGAATTTATCCATATGAAAACAAGATGAAGATTAGGAGGCTTCTAAATTTAGGCCTCTAATTGCGCCCAAAAAATTGGCAAACTACAGCAAGTCAATGCCAGGAAATGCTTAAAGCAGTTTTCCTATCTTGCTGTTTCACAGAGCCTGCTCGTCGTAGCCAGCTTCAGTCTCCCACTTCCTGTTCAGGCTGTGGGTGGTTCTACAGCTTCAGGCTCCAAATTCCTATTCAGGCTGTGGGTGGTTCTACAGCTACAGGCTCCCACTTCCTGTTCAGGTTGAGGGTAGTTCTACAGCTTCTGTTTCCCACATCCTACTCAGGCTGTGGGTGGTTCTACAGCTTCAGGCTCAAAATTCCTATTCAGGCTGTGGGTGGTTCTACAGCTACAGGCTCCCACTTCCTGTTCAGGCTGAGAGAAGTTCTACAGCTTCAGTCTCCCACATCCTACTCAGGCTGTGGGTGGTTCTACAGCTTCAGGATCCAACTTACAGTTTAGGCTGTGGGTGGTTCTACAGATTCTGGCTCTCGCTTTATTTTCAGGCTGTGGGTGGTTCTACAGCTTCAGCCTCTCACTTCCTGTTCAGACTGTAGGCTATTCTACAGCTTCAGGCTCTTACTTCCTATTCAGGCAGTGGGCAGTTCTGCAGCTTTAGGCTTTCACTTTCTGTTCAGGTTGTGGGCCGTTGTAAAGCTTCAGGCTCCAACTTACTGATAATGCTGTGGGTTGTTCTATAGCTTCAGGCTCCCACTTCCTATTGAGATTGTGGGCAGTTCTACAGCAACGACTGACATACTGACATTTCACCTCTGCTATTCCTATCTCAATCTATTTCCGGGACATTTACAATGGAGGGTTTTATCAGCAGGGCAGAAAGTTCTATAAGATTAAACTGTGTCAATAAGGAAACATAAACAAGCTCCTGTGCTGCCGATAAGACACAGCAGGTAGTGATGTCATCATCCGGGCCACTGCAAAAGCAGAGAGAGGTTTTCAGTACCCTAGTGAAGCTTGTGTGCACAAGCAGGAGATAAGAACTACTCTAACTCTAAAATAAAGCAAAATCAGAGCAGCAGTGTAATTGGTAGCCATCTTTACTTATCTTTGCCTACATATATAAAGCTAATGAATGAGATGGGAGTACAACTTTAACTTCTTTGTGGTTCATTCATCCCCATACATGCCTCTTGCATGGAGCAGTAATGCACTCATGTAAAATCAGCATCTTGTAGTCAAACATTTTTATTACCATAGTAGTAAGGAAATAAGGAAGAAGGAAGAGACATTTGCAGTCATCAAACATTTTTACTACCATAAGTGGTCCACAAATAAATGACAAACTACAACATTTCAAAGGAAGGAAACACTTAGCTTCCTTCTGGTTTATTCATCTCTATATATGGCTCTCGCATAGTAATACGACCAGTCTTGGTAGGATATTATGATGATGAATTAAGACCATATACACGTGAATGCATGTACATTAGAGGGGCTGCCTGGCTCTATTCATGTTTGAAACAGTTGAGAAAGTTAATGATGAGATAATGAAATAAGGAAATACTCACCTTCTGATCCTGCGCTGCCTTCTTTCTAATGCTCCCAGGTGCCCTGCGTGTCTCTACATCCTGATGCCGCTTGACATAGCAATGACTTATAGGTTAAAATTTTAGTTGCGGCTTGTACGCGGTTCAATGGCAGTCCATAGTATCGCGCCCACGTAGGTGAGCAGGAGACGCCGACATCCGAGCAGGACTAGATGCACCTTGTGGATGTTTCGGGGATAACTCCTCCCCTTCCTCAAGCACGTACATCACAAGTAGCAGCTTTCCTTAAATAGACATCTTTAAAATCGTTTAACCATTTCTTATCAGGGCTACTTCCGACTTACAAAAATACTTTGAAATTAAAACTCTCATTTAGCCCTTTAGGAGCCATAGACTCCAAAGCGGCAATCCAAAAGGTTTCTCATTTCCGAGCAGAACTAGACGCACCTTGTAGACGTATGTTTGTAATTATTATTTTTGTTTTGAATTTTTTACGCCTTAGAATTTATTCCTTCCTATTTACGCAATTTCGACTATACCTAAGTAGTCTTTCACGTCCAATTCATTCTATATTTCTCATGTTTTACACCATTCTAGAATTTTTTGTCTAACATTTTCTTTAAAATTATAACCATTAGTAAAGACATGGAGATTACAGTGGTTGTGCAGCCAGGTATTAAAAAAAACAGCTGAAGATGTTATAAAATAATTTAAGAAATAACGCTCACCTCACCGAGCTTCACTGCTCCCTTTCTAACACTTCCTGTGTCCCCCGCTGGTTTCTACTCCCTGGTCTCTTGACACATGGGTTTGGCATCTGCAGTGACCTGTTTCAGCCAGGGATCGGTCATAGGTCCTATGTCAAGCGGCCCACAAATAGAAATGGCCCATCTTAATAAATTCCATACTTTGAGTGAAGCTATAGACCCAGTCCAAAAATACAGGACCTTCTATCCCACTATGCTCAGCAATGGCGTATAGGTAGAACTGGTAAAAAATATAATTCCTTTAATAACTCTTCTTTTTTAAAAAAGACATTAAACCGTAATTCACAGTATGTCCATAATGAGAACAATGAAAAGCTTATACTCAAATTTTAGTTGCGGCTTGTACGCCGTTCAATGGTAGTCCATAGTATCGCACCCACATAGGTGAGCAGGAGACGCCGACATCCAAGCAGGACTAGACGCACCTTGTGGACGTTTCGGGGATAGCTCCTCCCCTTCCTCAAGCACGTACATCACAAGTAGCAGCTTTCCTTAAATTGACAACTTAACCGTTTCTTATCAGGGCTACTTCCGACTAACAAAAATACTTAAAATTAAAACTCTCATTTAGCCCTTTTGGGGTCATAGACTCCAAAGCGGTAATCCAAAATCCAAAAGGTTTCTCATTTAAGTAGCTTAGTACCTATTTGTGACTTATCATGGCAAATAACTCTTTCGAGTTTGCACCACCTCAATTCAGATCTATCGTGAGGGGCGCACTATAGGTCAGCAGTTAGTTTCATCAGATTTTAACATTAATAGAAAGGATAAATTCCAGACATCTTTGAGCAGCACCAGATCGGGCACGTTCGCGTGCCTACGGTGTCAGAACTGCTCATCTATCATTAAAGGGGATAGTATTCAACATCCTACTAGAGGTTACCCAATTAGGATTCATGGCTTTCACACATGGCTGCGTTATTTATACGCTCAAATGTCCGTGTGGACAAGTATGTGTAGGGCAGACTACGCGACCTGTGAAAGTGAGAATTATTGAACACAGGTCTGCAATCCGGACATTTAGGAAACAATTTCTAGCTGATAGTGAGAAAGAAAACATTTGGTGAAACTTCAGTTGCGAGACATTTCGCATCAGCCCGACATGGGGTTGTCTGAATTGCGGTGGTGCATACTTGAAAGAGTTATTTGCCATGATAAGTCACAAATAGCTACTGCAAAAGGAAAAGCAAATGCTGCCAGCTCTCCACTCCAATTATTGGGCTGCACGGCTGCTCTCTGGAAGCATCAGTCCATAGTAGTAGAGATAAAAACGTTGCCAGCAACTCCAAGATCCGTGAAAACTGAAGGTCTTTATTAGAACAATAAAAAACGTGGTAACACACTATGGTAGCAAAACATTAATGTTTTCATGGATCTTGGAGTTGCTGGCAACGTGTTTATCTCTACTACTACAAATAGCTACTAACTTACTTAAGCGAGAAACTTTTTGGATTGCCACTTTGGAGTCTATAGCTCCTAAAGGGCTAAATGAGAGTTTTCATTTAAAAGTATTTTTGTAAGTCCGAAGTAGTCCTGATAAGAAATGGTTAAATGTTTTTAAAGTTGTCTATTTCAAGAAAGCTGCTATTTGTGATGTACGTGCTTGAGGAAGGGGAGGAGCTATCCCCGAAACGTCCACTAGGTGCGTCTAGTCCTGCTTGGATGTCGGCGTCTCCTGCTCACCTACGTGGGTGCGATACTATGGACTACCATTGAACCGCGTACAAGCCGCAACTAAAATATGAGTATAAACTTTTCATTGTTTTCATTATGGACATACTGTGAATTACGGTTCAATGTCTTTTTTTTAAAAAAAAGAAGAGTTATTAAAGGAATAATATTTTTTACCAGTTCTACCTGTATATTATTGCCGAGCATAGTAGGATTGGAGGTCCCGTATTTTTGGACTGGGTCTATAGCTTTACTCAAAGTATGGAATTTATTAAGATGGGCCATTTCTATTTGTTGGCCGCTTGACATAGGACCTATGACCGATCCCTGGCTGAAACAGGTCACTGCAGAGGCCAAACCCATGTGTCAAGAGACCAGAGAGTAGAAACCAGTGGGGGACACAGGAAGTGTTAGAAAGGGAGCAGTGAAGATCGGTGAGGTGAGCATTATTTCTTAAATTATTTTATAACATATGCAACTTTTTTTAATACCTGGCTGCACAACCACTATAATCTCCACGTTTTTACTAATGCTTATCATTTTAAAGAAAATATTAAACAAAAAATTCTAGAATGATGTAAAACATGAGAAATATACAATGAATTGGACGTGAAAGGCTACGTAGGTATAGTTGAAATTGCGTAAAGAGGAAGGAATAAATTCTAAGGCGTAAAGAAGTCGAAACAAAAATAATATTCGCAAACATACAAACGTGACAAATGTGACAGCACTGGCTATTTAGAGCACAACAAAGAAAGAGCGGGTCTGTCCCACTACAGCCTATAATATCAAGGATATAAGCACTTGAAATAGTTTAAACAAAGCAGAACCAGCTGTGATAGATTGTATCATACAGAATAAGCAGTATGTACTATTGTAGAGTCTTCCTTTAGGCTTTGTTACATAACTCGGCATCACAGCTTCTATTTTAAAGAAATCATTACAGAAATAATAGATCCACAATGATCTGGTTTGTGACAAATCCTGTTGGATTCCATTGGCTTAAAATAGGTTCATCAGGTTTTATTTTTTTTTAACTAAATAGAACAACACAGATCAGTGTCGGACTGGTGTGTATGGGGACCACCAGTGGAGATCATTTTTGGGGCCCACCAGTAGAGTTGAATCTTGGGGTTCACCAGTGAAGTTGATTCTTGAGACCCGATAGTCAAGTTCATTCTTGGAGCTCACCAGTGGAGTTGGTTCTTGGGGCCCACCAGTGGAGTTGATTCTTGGAGCCCACCAGTGGAGTTAATTCTTGGAGTCCACCAATGGAGTTGATTCTTGGGTCCCACCAGTAAAGTTGATTCTTGGGTCCCACCAGTAGAGTTGATTCTTGGGTCCCACTAGTGGAGTTGATTCTTGGGACCCGATAGTCAAGTTCATTCTTGGAGCCCACCAGCAGTGTCATTCCGGAGTGCCTAAGGTCCATTAGTAGAATGGATTCTTGCGGCTCCCCAGTGGGGTTTATTCTTGAGGCCCACCAATTTGACTGATTCTGGGGGCCCACCAGTGGAGTTTTAAAGGCTAACACTGCTGGCTGCCCTTAGAATCCGCTTCACTGGTGTGCCTTAAAAATCAACTTCAATGATGGGCCTAAGGCATCATATGCAGACGCTGTTGGAGGGCCCCAAAAATCAACTCCACTGGTGACCTCAAAAATCACTCCACAGGTGGGCCCCCAGAATCAACTCCACTAATGGGACCCAAGAATCAGCTCTACTGGTGGGCCCCAGGCATTCCATTCTAACACCCAGTCTAACACTGGTCATACTGGATGTTGAGCTTGGTCACCAAGTGGTATGAATTCTAGGACTGATTTATGTGTTTCTATTTATTGTGCTATGCTTTGTATTTATGTTCTTTTAATGCACTATCCTATGTTTTTGTGGTATTTCAATTTTTGTATACATGATTATTCATGTTTCTATGAATTGTTGATTCTAGCTTGTATAGGCTGTTGCGCTCAATAGACCTATTAACCGTAAGGAGGGAATTTCTTAAACACGTAAAATACTCTATAGGCATGCTGAAGATTGCATAAGTAGCACGGAATATATTCTAAGGCTAAAAGAAGTCTAATCACAAATAATAATATTATCCTTCAACACTTTACAATCAGGGGAAGGAGGAAACATGCAAATGTGACTAG
This sequence comes from Phyllomedusa bahiana, assembly GCA_025379985.1. Lineage (NCBI taxonomy): Eukaryota > Metazoa > Chordata > Amphibia > Anura > Hylidae > Phyllomedusa > Phyllomedusa bahiana. The sequence goes on along the minus strand of JAODAL010029880.1, from coordinate 12,521 downwards.
TAGTAAAAGTACAGTATTAACTATAGATAATAATACAAGGGTAGAAGAGCGGGTCTGTCCCACTGCAGTCAAAAAAATACAGGATAAAAGCTTTATAAATAGTCTAAACAGAGCAGGACCAGCTCCGACGTATTGTATCATACAGAATACATATCACTAAAAGTAGATTCACCACAAATCATAGCCCTTAATCAAAAATACTATCACTGAATTTCAATAAGTGGTTAAAACTAAACACTTAATCTATTCTTCTAAGAAACAATAGCCCTATTAAAAGGAGAACCTCAATAGGCTACAATAACAGTAATGGTCTATATTCTCTGGTGCCAGCTAGGACAAAATCAGGTATATTATCCTGGTTACTTTACCTAGAAGGCTCTACCTATACTGTGGGGCTGTTGCCCTGAAAAGGGCGCCACCAAAACCACTTACCATGTAGACTATTCTATAGTCTTCCTTCCACCAGAATGTTTAAAGAGGTATTCCCACCTGTGACATTAAGGGGCATATGTATGAAAACTGTCTTGGTCTAAGACTTTCCTTGTTGCCCATAGCAACCAATCAGAGTTCCCCATTCATTACATATAGTGCTCTGAAAAAATGAAAGGGAAACTGATTGCTTTCTATGGGCAACAAGGAAAGTCTTAGACCAAGACAGTTTTCATACATGTCCACCTAAGGGCATGTGAATGGAATATATCATAAATGTCTATCTTGAGAATGGTCCCTTGAGCCTCTTTGTGTAGAACATAGAGGTATCTTCATACACTCTCCTTTCATTTAATAGGATAACTGAGTTAGGCTAGGTCTACACAGCATCGGCCAAAAGACTTGTGGAAAACCAAAACCTAAGAGCCGCATTGAAACTCCTTGTGTTCCCCATGTTACGAGTGGCGCCGCAGCCTGCAGTTGGGGCTTTGGGCGCACTCATGCCCCCATAGTGTCCCCTGCGGCGGGGACGAGTGGGGCCACAGTCTGCATATCGGGCCACGGGCGCACTCGTTCCTCCGGGCGCATCCACTTTCCTAGCCGCACTCCTGCTTCCACACGTCCCCCTGCCAGCTCTCTCAGTTTTAAAGGGCCAGTGTGCCGTTAATTGGTTGATTGCCGGCTGTTGACCCTATATAACGGCTACACCTCCAGCATGCCTCCACCGAATTCATAGTGCTCATAGCCTATTGAGAAAGCGTTTCAGAAGCCTTGTCTGTGTTTTCCATGTACCATACCTTTCACTACAGTTTATCACTACAGCGTCAGGGGTAGCGACTTGGTGGAATCCCGCCACAGCAAGTCCATCCAGCCTTGCAGCGGGCTCTGGTGATTATCGGAACCCACTTACTCTCCGCTCCCTGGCGTGGTAGTTACCACCACTTGCGGTGGTCCAGTTGATTCACTACTCCCGTCGTTACACCCTGTGAATAAAAATTCTAGAGTATCTTCTCTTATAACTCTGTGTTGTGCTGTTCCTCTTTTATTCTGTTATGTAGTGCAATGCTGTGTGGCTATGTTTTGGCACAGTTAGTTGCATGAAGTAAGTCAACTAATAGAAGGTGTAAGGTTTGACTACTAGTGTATCCCTGCAACAGATTTAAAGGGAATGTGTCACCAAAAAAATGAGTCATTTTTTAGTCCCTTTTTTATGTTAAACACATTTTTTAGGAATTTTTGGTTGTTTTTTTTTTCAATTTTTCATATCACTTTCAATATCTTTTAATAATTCTTAAGTCTTGCAATTTTCACTTTGGCCACTAGGCCTTGTTTGCACTGCTTTAACAGCAGTCAGAGAGATGCTTTACAGTAGCTTCATGCACATAGGAGACTTAAGACTGACTCAGTCACTTCTATAGGAGAGTTTTCTAGTCATGCCCTGTGACCTGGGAAGAAGTCAGTGTGCAGGGAGGTGAAAGGGTGAACTGTGACTATCTCCTCTTGTGACTGGTGGATCCTGTGTTATCTATTCACACTGGTGTCTCCTTTCAGTTTGACCCTCTTTATGCTGATAATGAGCAGACAAATGAGAATCTTTCTCTACAGAACAGGACTTGTCAGTCTATTATTAGGCTTAGTGGCCAAATGTGAAAACTGCAGGACTTAAGAATTATTAAAAAATATTGAAAGTGATATGGAAAATTAAAAGAAAAATGTAACCAAAAATTCTTAAAAAATGTATTGAACATAAAAATGTGAGTTAAACAATAAGTCATTTTTGATGACACATTCCCTTTAAGAATGCTAAGGGCAATAGGTCAGAATTGGGCTTAGCTAGTTTTTTTGGTGTATTTTGTGCCACAAAAACTGTTGCAGCCCTATATTATATAGATATTCAAATATAAAGAAATGTAAATCCATGGCACTCACCAGCGTACGTTGTAACATGTATGTACTAGCACCTTGTAGCATACGAAATACGGGTCACATGGGATTAAGATGAAGAGATGCAAAAGCAACAGCCGTTTCACACGTGGTCACGCTTCCTGTAAGCCTTTGCATCTCTTCATCTTCATCCCATGTGACCCGTATTTTGTATGCTTCAAGGTGCTAATACATAGATGTTACAACGTACGCTGGTGAGTGCCATGGATTTACATTTCTTTATATTTGGATTTCATCGTATTGACTCTCTTTTTTCTACTGTACTGAGCACCACTGAAAGTACAATAACAATATAGATGTACGCATAGTGCCTGCTTATCCTACATTTGCTTCAAGAGTGGTGCCGGAGGTATTTTTCTTCTTTTCTATTGCTATTTTATATAGATATGAACTGTCATACACCAAAAATAGGCGCAGTTTGTGCCAGGCACGACACATTTGAATGCGCCTAAGTAATGCGCCTCTTTTTTGACATCCTAAGTTTACACTGTCTAAGTATTACAAGGCTTGAACTGGCCTGCTGGGGAGCAGGGAAACTCAGGATGGGCCCCTGAGAATAGCACGCTGAGGGCTGCTTTTCAGGGAGAATGGCAGAGAAAGAGAGGTAGAAAGCAAGAGACGTGCAGTAGTGTGTCAACTCCACTGGGGGACCCGGAGAATCAACTCCACTGGTGGGCCCCAGGAATCAACTCCACTGGTGGGCCACAAGAATCAACTCCACTCTTGGGACCCAAGAATCACCTCCACTGGTAGCCCCAAGAATCAACTCCAATGATGGGCCCCAAGAATCAGCTCCACCAAGCATAAACTCCACTGGTGGGCCCCAAGAATCAACTACTTTTGGGCTCCATGAATGAATGCCACTGGTGGGCCTAAATAATCAACTCCACTGGTGGGCCCCAAGAATCAACTCCACTGGTGGACCCCAAGAATCAACTCCACTAGTGGGCCCCAATAATCAATTCCACTGGTGGGCCCCAAGAATCAATTCCACTGGTGGATCCCAAGCATCAACTCCACTGGTGGGCCCCAAGAATCAACTACACTGGTGGGCCCCAAGAATCAACTTCACAAATGAGCCCTAATTTTACTTTTGAGCTCCAAGAATTAACTCCATTTGTGGGAACCAAGAATCAACTCTACTAGAAAGTTCCAAAAATCAACCCCAGTGCTGGTCCCAATAATTAACTTCACTGGTAGTCCCCAAGAATAAGTTCCGGAACGACACTACTGGTGGGCTCCAAGAATCAACTCCATTGGTGGGCCCACAGAATCAACTTCACTGGTGGGACACAAGAATCAACTCCACTGGTAGGCTCACAGAATCAACTCCACTGGTGGGCCCCAAGAATCAACTCCACTAGTGGGCCCCAAGAATCAACTCCACTGATATTCCCCAAGAATCAGCTCCATTGATAGTCCCCAAGAATCAGCTCCACTGGTGAGCCCCAAGAATCAACTCCACTGTTGGGCCCCAATAATCAACTCCACTGGTGGGTCCCAAGAATCAAATACATTGGTGGGCTCTAAGAATCAACTCCACTGGAGAACCCCAAGAATCAACTCCACTGGTGGGCCCCAAGAATCACCTACACTGGTAAGCCCCAAGAATCAACTCTACTGGTAAGCCCCAAGAATCAACTCTACTGGTGGGTCCCAAAAATCACCTCCACTGGTGAGCCCCAAGAATCAGCTCCACTGGTGAGCCCCAAGAATCAGCTCCACTGGTGAGCCCCAAGAATCAGCTCCACTGGTGAGCCCCAAGAATCACCTCCACTGGGGAGTCCCAAGAATCAGCTCCACTGGTGAGCCCCAAGAATCAGCTCCACTGGTGAGCCCCAAGATTCAGCTCCACTGGTGGTCCCCAAGAATCAGCTCCAACACTGACCAATATGGAGGTTGAGCTTGGACACTCAGTAACCAAATGGTATGAATTCTAGAACTGATTTTATGTATTTCTATTTATTGTGCTATGCTTTGTATTTATGTTCTTTTAATGCATTATCCGGCTCTGTTTTTGTGGTATTTCAATTATGTAGGCATTAATATTCATTATACTATCACTTGTTCAAACTAGTTGATATAAGTTGATGCGCTCAATGGATCTATTAATCGTAAGGAGGGAATTTCTTAAACACGTAAAACACTCTGTAGGAATGCTAAAGATTGCGTAAGTAGCACGGAATATGTTCCAATACTTAAGTCCAATCACAAATAATAATAATAATAATATCCTTTCATCACTTTATAATCAGGGGAAGGAGGAAATATGAAAATGTGACTAGTAGTAAATGTACAGTATTAACTATAGATAATAATACAAAAGAAGAAAGGGTCTGTCCCACTGCAGTCAAAAAATACAGGATATAAGCTCTATAAATAGTCTAAAGAGAGCAGGATCAGCTCCAATATATTGTATTGTACAGAATACATATCACTGAAAGTAGATTCACCATAAATCATAGCCCTTAATCAAAAATACTATCACTGACCGTCAATAAGTGGTTAAAACATAACACTTTATCTATTCTTCTAAGAAACAATAGCCCTATTACCAGGAGTACCTCAATAGGCTACACTCACAGTCATCGTCTATATTCTCTGGTGCCAGCTAGGACTAAATCAGGTATATTATCCCTGTTACTTTACCTAGAAGGCTCTACCTATACTGTGGGCTAGTTGCCAGAAAAGGGCGTCCCCACTCTCTGTGGCTAGGCCTAAAAATCCGTATTCCACTCTAGGATGGGGGCGTCCTTTTTGGGGCGACTACCTTACAGTATGGGTAGAGTCTTGTTTGTAAAGTAACCTAACTCAGTTATCCTATTAAAATGAAAGGAGAGTGTATGACGATACCTCTACGTTCTACACAAAGAAGCTCAAGGGGCCATTCTCAAGATAAACATTAAGGATAGACATTATGATATATTCTATTCACATGCCCTTAGGTGGACATGTATGAAAACTGTCTAGGTCTAAGACTTTCCTTGTTGCCCATAGAAAGCAAATCAGAGTTTCCCTTTCATTTTTTCAGAGCACTATATGTCATGAATGTGGAACTCTGATTGGTTACTATGGGCAACAAGGAAAGTCTTACACCTAGACAGTTTTCATAAATATGCCCCTTAATGTCAGAGGTGGGAATACCTCTTTAAACATTCTGGTGGAAGGAAGACTATACAATAGTCTGCATGATAAATCGTGGTGGTGGCGTCCTTTTCAGGGCAACTCCCCTACAGTATAGGTAGAGCCTTCTAGGTAAAGTAACAGGGATAATATACCTGATTTTGTCCTAGCTGGCACCAGAGAATATAGATCATTACTGTAATTGTAGCCTATTGAAGATATCCTTTTAATAGGGCTATTGTTTCTTAGAAGAACAGATTGTGTTAAGTTTTATCCACTTATTGGACTTGTAAAAACAAAAAGCAAAGGGAGGACTAATAAAGTGAAGGATAGAGTGACGTACACTATTCAAAACACAATTTTGCCATAGGCAATATTAAACTCCAATCCTTCTACTTTAATTATAATAGAAAATAATAATACCGTATATACTCAAGTATAAGCCGACCCGAGTATAAGCCGAGGCACCTACTTTTGGCCCAAAAAACGGGAAAACTTATTGACTCGTAGTATAAGCCTGGGTAGAAATGCCAGCGGCTACTGGAAAATTTTTAAAATAAAAATGGTTTACCAATAAAATTACATAGGCAGGTATATGTCTCCCAAAGGCAATTATAGGCAGATATATGGCCCTATATGCAGGTAGAGGCAGGTATATGTCCCAAAAGGCATGTATATGGCCCCATAGGCATGTAATAGGCAGTTATATGTCCCCCATAAGCAGATTATAGGCGGTATATGGGCCCCTTACGCAGGTAATAGGCAGGTATATGGCCCCATAGGCAGGTATAGGGCAGGCTGTAGGCAGGTATAGGCAGGTATAGGGCAGTATAGGGCGGCTGTAGGCAGGTATAGGGCAGGTATAGGCAGCTGTAGCAGGTATAGGGCAGATATAGGGCCAGCTGTAGGCAGGTATAGGGCAGGTATAGGGCCAGCTGTAGGCAGGTATAGAGCCGGCTGTGGGCAGGTATAGGGCAGATATAGGCAGCTGTAGGCAGGTATAGGGCAGGTATAGGCAGGCTGTAGACAATAATAGACAAAATTAAAAAACAATCACTTACCAGACTTCCCGCTGCTCTGTCTCCTCGCTGTTTGGCCTCCCGCGCACTGTCCTCGGTCTTCCAGGCACAGACGGGTGACGTCATCAGGCCGCGCACGCAGCGTGATGACACACGCTGCCTGTGCCGGAAACACCGGACAGCCGCGAGTCTGCGACTGCCCGGAGTCCACTGCGGAGCAGGGAGTGCTCGCTCTCTGCCCCGCAGTGGGTATCTCTTCCGGAGGAGTCGCATATAGGTGAAGGGATCGCGGACAGTGCCCGAGCCAGCGCAGCACCCGGACACTGTCGGCGGTACTCGGCATTCAGTTATATGCGCTCCCTGAGGAGCAGCATATAACTGAAGCGTCCCTGTCGGCGCACGGGCCATCGCAGCGCCCGAGCGCCGACAGTGACTCGAGTATAAGCCGAGGGGAGATTTTTCAGCACATTTTTTGTGCTGAAAACTCAGCTTATACTCGAGTATATACGGTACGTGACCTTTAGTTATACCAAATATCTAAAAAATTCCTACATTCACTTATTAAAATGTTGCAGTCTAAATAACTCTTAAATCGTCTCTCTATAGGTCTAAACAAATCTATAATCAGATTCAGTCTATTTCTATCAGATAGAAGATATATGAAACTTGCTATATAAGAAGATTGAGTGTGCTCGAGTTTATTCACACTACGCACTTTAACCCTTTATGCCTCAGGCCTGAAAAGTAGTTAATGACCAGAACATTTTTTTAGTTTTTGCCTCCTTGCGTTTCAACAGTTGTAATATTTTTATGTTTTCAATGATGCAGTTGGCCTCGTTTTATTCGAGACAAGTTATACTTTATGAGGGAATAATTTAAATTTACTTTCAGAATTGTTTTAGATTTTATTTTATTTTTTTATTTTTTTTATTTTCTTTTACACCATTCATATTTCACACTTAATAACTAGATAGATTAATTCTACAGGTTATTACGGTCATGTGGATACCTAATATGTTTTCAGCAGTTTTCTGCACTTTTGGGCCCATCCAAACACCTTTCTGCACTTTGGGCGGTCATCCAATCAGTGCAGACCACAGAGAAGTGTCAAAAACGCCATTGCTGAGGTGTAGGGCTCTCATTGGCTGCTAAAATCACATGACCATGTTATATATATTTCATTGTATTGTCTTGTGAATGCCATTTTCAGATCACTCTCTGTACTTTACAGACTGCTCTTAGTTAGATAAATTTTCCTCTCCATAGACATCGATAGATATGGAGTTTGGTATTGCTGGCTGCATCTTTCCCACACCCAGAAGCTGTTATTTGGCGACGTTTGCAGGCTCACATAACACCTAACTCTTATATACATGGATATATATTATACAGAGTGCTGGGATTTGCTAAATCTTACTCGGGTTCAGTAATTGTATAACACACCGTCTTCAAATCTCCTATGTGTCAAAAGGGCTTTTGGTCCCCCTCAGGATGCAGGGCCCCGTGGCAGCTGCTACCGCTGCTCCTCCTATAGCTACGCCCCTGCTTGCAAGCTGTCCTCATCTTTTCAGTTAGCCATTGAAAGGAATGAAGTACTTTATCCTCTGAATTTTTTTTGTCACTCTAAAGCCAAATTTTCTTCACCAACTTGTTCCTCGTATCCAGTTTACTGTTATGGATGGTAATTCCAGCTTCTCCTCACCTGTATAGGTATAAAAATTAACCAGAACATCTTCTCCCATAGACTTTAATGGGGTCCGAAGTTTGAGTTTGAATAGAACTTCAAACCAAACTCACAAAAGTTTGAGGTTCAAATCGAACTAGAACTTTTTACTGTTCGCACAACACTAATAATAAATATTAAGGAGGATGGACTGAAAATTATTCAGCTTTCCTCCTTTGTTTTTAGTTTGCACAAAAGAGAGTACTCGCATATGGCTTAACCCTTTACCCCTATTCCTCAATTTAATGAATTTTTATAGGTGAAGGAAATTAACTTGTTTACAAGGCAACTAGCACTTCATAAATATCATAAAGTTAAATCAACGGGTGTAGATACTCAAAAGGATATTGAGGAAAGAACATTCAAGGATTAAGAATAACTATTTTTAGAAGGTGATGAGGGCCAAATGGAATTAGATCTGCTACTCACTTCATTAAAACCAAAATCAAGAATTACTCCTCTGATATCTCAATTTAAATTATTGGATAGTTTCGTGGAATTAGTAACAAGGGATTCTCAGTCACTGTCTGTCTATTTTTAGGGTGGTGGGAGGACACTATAATTTTTTCTGAACACTTTAACAAATTTACTAGTCACATCTTATTTTAGGGACGGTTCATTGACGACGTTTTGATTTTTGGGATGGTAGTAGGTCTGAATTTGTTAATTTTTGGATGAATTAAATGACCATAATATTGGGATGAGATTCATTTTTGAAATCCATTTGAAAGTGTTGAATTTTTTAGACCTACCATTTTCACTTGATGTTAAGGGCCACATTCAAACTCAAATTTACAGAAAGACAATGACAACAAATAGTTTATTGCATTTCAACAGCTGGCATCCTCCACTTTTAAAAAGAAACATTCCTGTTGGGCAGTATTTGAGGGCGTGCAGGAATTGCTCCACCCCTGAAGCTTTTGATTCAGAGTGCCGTGAACTATTTAATCGTCTTTCTGCTATGGGTTACCCTAAAAATGAATAACTAAGGCATACAACAGGGCAAGGGCCAGTGACAGAGGGCACCTTTTGGTTAAGCAGAGAGAGGGAGAACAAGTGAAAACTTGATAAGATGCATTGGAATTTTTGATAATCCAGCCAATGAAGTGACTGCCAATTTGCAGAGACACTGGCATTTCATGAGAGCTCATCTACAAATTCTCTGAGGTAATCTCAAAATACCACAGTATAACATCCACTTGGCAAATGAGGTTCAATGTGGATAAATATAAAGTTCTGCATCTGGCTACGAATAATCTGCAGGCATCATATGTCCTATGGGGGAGAAAAACTTAGAAAATTGCTTGTTGAGAAAGATCTGGGCGTTCTTATAGATCATAGACTATAGAACAGAATGCAGTGTCAATCAGCTGCCTCTAAGGCAAGCAAGATATTGGCGTGTATTAAAAGAGGCCTGGACTCGCTGGACAAGGAAGTAATTCTACCGCTGTACAAAGCATTTGGGGCGACCTCACTTAGAATATGCTGTTCAGTTGTGGGCCCAGTTTATTTGAAAAGATGTAATGAAGCTAGAGTGAGTGCAAGAAAAGAGCAACCAAACTTATAAGGGGAATGGAGCGTCTAAGTTATGAGGAGAGGTTAAAAGCATTGGACTTATTTAGTCTTGAGAAAAGACGGCTTCAGACGGACATGATTTATTTATATAAATAAATATATAAATGGTGCCTACAAAAAGTATGGGAAAAAAATTTCATGTAAAGCCTCCTCAAAAGACAAGAGGACATTCCCTTCAGCTGGAGAAAAAAGGATTCAATCTCCAGAGGAGAAAAGTGTTCTTCACTGTAAGAACTGTAAATCTGTGGAATAGCCGCCTGAGGAGCTGGTCACAGCAGGAACAGTTGGGAGTTCCAAGAAAGGCTTAGATAACTACCTGAAACTAACTGATTGCATAGCTCCAAATAATAAATTCACATTTTTGACCCCTTAATTATAGGCAGGTATTAAACATAATATAACATAATATAGCATTATATTTAGGCATACAAGATAGTCCATTACAAAAAAACTTAATAGCAACCTAGTTCAGTTGAACTTGGCAGATACATTTATTCTAAAAATCCCTTAGATGCAAACTGCAAGTTTAAATATATATTTAATATAGTGTATAGAGTGTTCGGTATCAAAGCAAAGGCATTGTTCCATTTAAATAGATTGTTTGAATATACTTTATACGCAGTCGCAGCTTCCTTGGAGTGTGGGTGCCATCCTGGTTTAGGTACTAATAGCGACATGTATGAACGTTGGCTCTGACTGGCCAGTTCTAAATCGTTTTGAGGCAGTGTAGAATATACCAGAATGTATGAAGCTGTTCTTCTGCAGGTCATACATACAGGGCAGTGTAGAGCCAATACCACAAAATCTGGCTCAGGCACCACCTTTAACCCGGTCTGTTCTTCTGCAGGTCTTTCATACAGGCAGTGTAGAGCCAATACCACAGTCTGGCTCAGGCAAACCCCCATTTACCCTGGTCTGTTTCTTTTTGCAGGTCATACATACAGGGCAGTGTAGAGCCAATACCACAAAGTCTGGCTCAGGCACCACCTTTACCCCGGTCTGGCTGTTCTTCTGCAGGTCATACTACAGGGCGTGTAGAGCCAATACCACAAGTTTGGTCTCAGGCACCACCTTTACCCTGGTCTGGCTGTTCTTCTGCAGGTCATACATACAGGGCAGTGTAGAGCCAATCCCGCATGCCCTGGCTCAGGCACCACCTTTACCCTGGTCTGGCTGTTCTTTGCAGGTCATACATTACAGGGCAGTGTAGAGCCAATACCACAAGTCTGGCTCAGACACCACCTTTACCCTGGTCTGGCTGTTCTTACTGTTCTGTGACTAGATTTGTCGTCAAAGAATCACAATCCTGTGTTTCAGGTAAATGTGCCCTTATGTGTGAAAATATGCACCAGATTTATGAGCACTATGATGCATGTGGAGCAATTTAAGACTGTCTCGTCTAAGTTTACACTAAGCATTACAAGGCTCAGACTGGCCTACAGGGGAGTAGGGAAAACCAAGGGTGGGACCCTGAGAATAGCACGCGGGGGGGTGATTCTCCCGGAGAAAGGCAGAGAAAGAGTGGTAGAAAGCAAGAGACATGTACAGTAGCTTAGGCTCAAAGAATAAAATTCCACTTGTAGACCATAAGAATGAACTCCACTTTAGGGCCCCAATAATCAACTTCACAGGTGTGTTTTGCCAAGTTTTTCAATACAGGTTCTAGGTACAGCTTTAAAGAACGCCATTCAGTCAGGATACAACGCAATTTTATTTAACATAGGAATCAATCAATTATGATCAAATATAACATTAAGTAAGAGAATAAACTGGTTTACATTGGGAAAAAGTTTTGCTAAATATGTATTTACAAAAAGGGTTAAAAAACTTACAAACTTCACCTCCTCGGAGCTTATAACATCACCTGTTTTATGACTTCAACCATTGAGAAGCTTAATGGCCAAAACAGTGAACTCCAGGAGGGACTTCAACACCAGCGAGAGCGTCCTCAGCACTAGGTACCAGCTTCTAAATCACCAGAGCCTCTCTGGTTCTATATGTCTTAAACAAAAAACAGGCAGACACAACCTACTTAGAATACAAAGTGTCCACTTAGAATACAAAGTTCTTTTGTATAACCTCATCTTGTATCATGGAGGGGCCAGCTCCCTGAGTCTAAGATAAGGAATATAAAATCACTCCGAAACCAGACGATGAGGGGCTCCCTTAGGTCGTAAATTAAGTGAAGTCTGTAGGCTTGAGAGCTAAACAGAGGTATGCAAGCCTGTGTGATTATAACTTGTGATACAACACTGGAATTATAATTAGTTTAATATACAAGGAATGGAAATTATGACATCAAATTGTCACAAATTTCCCCAGCATTACAATCCACCCTTGACTATTTGAAGTCATACACTCGGGATATCCTGGGAAAATAACAAAGAACATAAAGAAAACAGAAAACTCCACCATTTTTATAAGCATTAATTTGCTATGTACTCTTCAAACACCATCAATATTCTTTTTCACTTGCTATATACCAGTGTTTCTCAACTCCAGTCCTCAAGACCCACCAACAGGCCAAGTTTTCTGGCTTTCCTTAGCATTGCACAGGTGATATAATTATGGTGCATGGGTGATATAATTATTGTCCTTGCATTCTGTGGGATATCCTGAAAACATGACCTGTTGTTGGGTCCTGAGGACTGGAGTTGAGAAACACTGCTATATACCATCTTATGTTATCAACTTTTCCCATATCTAAA
>JAODAL010029879.1:0-50877 GCA_025379985.1 Phyllomedusa bahiana | reverse complement strand
TATATCTTTGTCTGAGTTTCCTTGCCTTGTTTCTCTGTCTGTGTTCTTGCCCTGGTCATGTCTTGGTTCCTTGCCTGAGTTTAGCTTTAGTCTCTGCTTATGTTCTTGGTGTTTCCAGTCTGTCTATGTATTGTTCCTTTGCCTTACGTTTATCCCTCCTGGTTGGCATCCGTGTTGTCGGGTCTGTGTCTGTTTGTACCTGGACATATCTTTACCTAGTCTGCTTTATCTGTGTTAATATTATGCTGATGCCTACCTTTGGCACTTCTGGCCTGTCTGGTCAGCTGCCACTGCTGGGGACTGCCCTGAGGTCGCACCTGGCGGCTGTTGGGGTAAGCCATCCTTACCATCAAAGGCTCTGTGAAGATGCCCGACGGCCGCTTAATCACACCCCCTTGGAGCAAGCCCGGCAGTGGTCCAGTGGGTCCACTACCTGCTCTAACCGCTCACCCGTTACAACAAAAACTATATACCGTATAAGCCGAGTTTTTCAGCACAAAAAATGTGCTGAAAAATCTCCCCTCGGCTTATACTCGAGTCACTGTTGGCGCTCGGGCGCTGCGATGGCCCGTGCGTCGACAGGGACGCTTCAGTTATATGCGACTCCTCAGGGAGCGCATATAACTGAAGGCTGAGTGAGCGCACAGTGTCCGGGCGCTGCGCTGGCCCGGGCACTGTCCGCGATCCCTTCACCTATATGCGACTCCTCCGGAGCGCATATAGGTGAAGGGATACCACTGCGGGGCACAGAGCGAGCGCTCCATGCACCGCAGTGGCCTCCGGGCGGCCACAGACTCGTGGCTGGCCGGAGTTTATGGCACAGGCAGCGTGTTTCATCACGCTGCGTGCGCGGCCTGATTATGTCACCCGCCTGTGCCGAGAAGACCGAGGAGCGCGCCCGCGAGACGGAGCAGCGGGGATCCAGGTAAGTGATTATTTTTTATTTTTTTAAACTGCCTATACCTGCCTACAGCTGCCTATACCTGCCTACAGCCGGCCCTATACCTGCCTACAGCCGGCCCTATACCTGCCTACAGCCGGCCCTATACCTGCCCTATACCTGCCTACAGCCTGCCCTATACCTGCCTATGGGGCCATATACCTGCCTATTACCTGCATATGGGGCCATATACCTGCCTATAATCTGCGTATGGGGCCATATACCTGCCTATAATCTGCTTATGGGGGACATATACCTGCCTATTACATGCATATGGGGCCATATACGTGCCTTTTGGGACATATACCTGCATATAGGGCCATATATCTGCCTATAATTGCCTATGGGGGACATTAAACTGCCTATGTAATTTTATTGGTATCCATTTTTATTTTTAAAATTTACCAGTAGCCGCTGCATTTTTTTACCCTACGCTTATACTCGAGTCAATAAGTTTTCCTGTTTTTTGGGGCAAAAGTAGGTGCCTCGGCTTATACTCGGGTCGGCTTATACTCGAGTATATACGGTACATTTGGTATTGCTGCAATTTTAGCAACCCACAGAATATATAGTAGCTAACCTATCATTTATCTTGCACAGTGTACTCTGCCAAACCTAACCCCAAAAAACAGCACAATAGTGTTTTGGTTTTGTTTTTTTTTACATCACACCCAGCAAATAAATTTGTTTTTAGCTTCCTTGTATATTATATGGTACACTGTACGTATGGTGACATTAAATAACTAAAACCTGCCCTGCAAAAAACAAGCCTTGATGTGGTTATATTGACAGAAAAATAAAATAAAATGGCAGTGCTTGGAAGTCAGAAATGAAAAAAACAACTGAATTGAAAAAGCTGTGTCAGTAAGGGATTAGCATGATTTCACAGTTCACCATGAATGTCACTTATCTGAGCTATAGACTAACATTACTTAAAATCTTTAACATTAATTTTTATTTCTTCAATATGTCTCTAAAACTTATTTTTATCTGTGATTTTTGGCTGAAATCGTTTAGAAGAAAAAAATAGTTCTACAGCCCTGAACCTTATGGAAAACTTTAGAAACATCCAAGAAAAGAAATGTCTGTAACTGTAATAATAACAATTTTATTTTACACACAGAAGAATGACTAAATGTGGAAGAGGTTGAGTCACTATCAGATACAAGAACATCATGACTATTTCTGTGACACTGCTTCCATCATTTTTCTGCCCACCACTATCATGTCACAAGCTCAGCTGCATGTCTTTGTCTCACTCTTGTCCTAATTGCTTCAGATTTGTTCTTTATTCTGCTTAAATTACTATATTTGACCCAGTAATGTTTAGGCCTCATCCAGAAAAACTGTTTCTCTAAAATATATTATGCAAATACAAAAGTTGCAAGTACCGTGGTGGACATACCATATATGCAAGTTATGCAGTTGCTATGTTGTCCAATAAGCTAGAGGTCCCACTGTCACCTTAAAAGCAGCTTCCGACAGTTTCTTACATTGTGTATTAGTGATTGACATGGAGGATTTTTAGAGATAGGGAATGTTTTACTGTATATTCAATTATTCTACATTAAGGTACCATATACTGTTATTGCATTGTATCTCTGATGCACCTTTCTAACCCTCGTGTCAAGTTTTTGAGTGTTTGTTTTAAGTGCACCATGAAGGCTCAAATAATTGTACTTACTCTCATGCATACAACGTTCATATATCCTATTAGGGCATATGAACCTTATAAATGGATGTACTCAAAGGGGACATCCTCTATGATCCAGTAAGAAAAAGCCATGCTTGCTTTGATAGACCTAACTCATCCATGTATTATATGACCAGTCGGCCAAACATAGTCAAGAAAATATTTGACTGGCCAAAGCTTTTACAGTTTATAGCAGCTGGAAGATCGGAAGATGGAACCACATTAATGACCAAATCCCTGGACCATCTTCTGACACAAAAACATTTAAAGCGGTTTTACCATGAAGGCATTTCATGCCTGATTTCTCGTGCCTCAGCTTTTATTGTGTTCAAAAGGGGCATACATGATTTTTTGAACAGCATATCTGGTGACCCAGCAGGCTTGACATCACTTTCCCCACAGTTTACTCACTCTAGTTAAACATAGGTCTTGTAAATGTAAAAAGCTGTGAGTAGTTACTATGTAGATGAATGGCTAGCACTTCTGCCTTTCAGCAAAGGGCTCCTAGGTTCAAATCCCTGCAGGAACCAAGCATGTGTTGTTGTTTTTTGTTTTTTTTTCTCAGTGCACACATCTC
Source organism: Phyllomedusa bahiana (assembly GCA_025379985.1). Lineage (NCBI taxonomy): Eukaryota > Metazoa > Chordata > Amphibia > Anura > Hylidae > Phyllomedusa > Phyllomedusa bahiana. The sequence goes on along the minus strand of JAODAL010029879.1, from coordinate 47,667 downwards.
ATTGAGATTTCTTTTTTCTTTCTATTCATTTGCACTGTTTGACTAATTACTAAGAACTTCAGAGGACAGGAGTAGAATGACAGCACCTGAGGTTGCAAAAAGATGGTTTGGACGACAGCATAGTAAAAGCAGGAATCAGCTTTATTCCAGAGTGAGAAACACCATCACAATGTTTCGGCCTGTCAGTGCATGGCCTTTTTCAAGCAGCATAAAATACAGAGTGTAATGCAGGGGGTATTAAAGGGGATATCAGACCCTCCTCAATCACATAACATCCAATCAAGTGACAAGCATTAATAAACATTTAACAAACACATGTGCAAGTGGATATTCATAAGTCAATACAATGATGGACATAAAACATCACCTCTTATAACTCACTATCCCATTGACTGGGGAACTCAAGACATCAGATGCATACATACCGTGCCTAATACATCGCGGCGTCCTCTAATCTATACTGCGCATATCCGGAAATCCGCGCATCGGCGCTGAGGGAATCCGGAAGTGCCAAGCACTATGGCTTCAAATGTAACTACTGCGCATATCTAAGGACAAGTCATCATTCTAAATAGCGCTACAAGTACGATAACTAATGTGTGAAATGCTGAAGAGTAAGTAAATGATTGAGCATAATGCCTCTAGACTCTGATCCACATTTTTATGTTATTCTACTAGGCCCAAACAGGGAGAAAAAAAAAAAAAAAGCTGAGAGACTCGGCAAAGGCTAAAGCCATTCAGCATCACTCCTCAAAACGGGCCATAATCAACAGTGGTCAGTCACAGTCTATAGAAATATACAGAAACGGGGGGCATGGCTTGCTATGGCCGGTAAGGACGTGTGCTTTGCAGCTCCTCTACCATATTCAAAGAATCCAGGCTAATCTGCTGCTTAAGAGATGGGGAAGAACTCGAGAAAACGCAGGACTGCGTCCTCTACCTCTCCTGCTGCACCCCAGGGGGATATCTCCCGGTATTTCGGGCGGTTTTCGGCCCTTATGGTCCCTGAAGGGAGCGAGGAAGATGACGGCTCCTCCCAAGATGGCCGCGTGGAGCCAAGGCCTAAACACCGCGAGGGCTGCCCTCCTACACCAGGGGACTTACCTTCCACCCGTTCTGGACGCCGCAGGGGAGCCTTTGAAGCCGTGATCCAGGCCAACTCTCCGCCTGCAGGGACACCGGCTGCCTCGGCTGTGCCGACATCTCTCCCCGGGCGCTGCCATGCTACGGGGCCCGGAGCCTCACCTCCTGCACCGGAAGCCTCTCCTCTTGCCCCGCATGCCGCCGCGGACTCTCCTCCCTCATCGGCTCCTGCCTCGGCCGCGCTGACATCTCCCCCCGGGAGCCGCCGTGCTACAGGGCCCAGCGCCTCACCTCCTGCTGCGGAAGCCTCTCCTCCTGCCCTGCATGCCGCCGCGGACTCTCCTCCCTCATCGGCTCCTGACTCGGCGGTGCCGGAGTCCAGAGACACTCGCTCCTCACCCGTGCTCCCTGGCTCTGACGCGCCTGACGTCAGGTGCAGCCGCGGGAGCCCGGCACTCTCTTCTGGCCGGGACGGCAGTGCATCTTCGGCACATCCTAGCGCTGGGCAGCAGTCGGATTTCCCCGCCGCCGTGGAGGAGACAGAGCTGGACTGCGTCCACAGCCCTGGTGCGGACAGCCCAGGAGCAGAGGTACCAGGTCCTAAGGGGGCTCGTAAGACTCTGTCCCCTGAAGCGTCTCTCCCATCTCAGAGGCCCCTGGACCCCTCTCTCATGAAGTCCTCTCCCCCATCCTGGGCCAAAGGGAAGGGGGACCACCCTGCTGGCTTGTCTCCCATAACTCCTGGCTCCACCCCACCCTCAACCCACCGGGACTCTGCTCCTGCTGAGATTTGGGGTCCTCAGGAACTGAGCTCTACAGAGCTACCAGTGACCCCTGGTGCTCCTGCTGGCCATTGGACGCCTTCTGCCATCCCTCCTGGGCGACCCCCTTGCTCGGTGGGGAGCCCTGTGCAGCAGGACTCCCACGGCAGACCCCTTGCCTGCCAAGTGAACGTGGGTTCATCCCCTGCTTCAGGTCAGTCGGAGCCCCTCCATGTAGCGGACCGGACTCCCAGAGGCCCGTTGGATCTCCCTCCCTTGCTGCAACCGGCCCCGACTGTTTCCTCTCCTTCGTGGTCCACGGGCTCTTCCTGGTGTGCCCCGTCTGTGTGCCGGGACCCGGATTGTCCTTCTCCTCTTCATGGTCCCATCCACCACTCTGGTAGCCCCTCTACTCTCTCCTCGCTTAGTCACTCTCAGGAAGGGCGATTTAGGGCTCTAAAGTTGGCGGCTTCAGACCATTGCCACCACCCTATTAGTTCTCTGTCCGGAGGCTCTGTGGGCGCTCACTCCCCCTCATCCGCCTCTCCGATGGGCGTCCAGGACCCCCACATGTCGCCTAGACCGGACCCCTCTAACCAACCTGTAACCAGGGGCGTTGTTAGGGTCCCAAAACATCTGGGGCCCAGGCCCTTTGTGTTCAGTTTTGCTCAGTAGAGCTAGGTTCACACAGTATTTCTCACGCCCCATTGTGAACTGCAGCATGTATTTTTACAGAGAAAAAACTGTAGCCAGCGCGTCCCTCTGATATTTATTCTCCCCTGAACGGGTAATCCTATCTCTCAGTGAGACCTATGAATTACCATAATGTCGGCCCGTATGTCGGGCGTATTGAAGCGCAATCACCCGCCGAAGTACAGACCGACATTACGTGGTGTGAACATACACAGTGTATTTTTGGGGCATAACTGCTGTAAAGCGTCCAAAGTGTGCCCCACAAATACGGTAAAATCATAGCGGTGAGGGCTCTGGTTACTGGTTGTTTTCCCTGGAACACAGAACCCGCCCGTAAAAATAAGTGACCTGCCACAGGGGGAAAAGTGAAAGTGGATGGGAGGTGGCCGTATAGCGGTGCGCACAGGTACGCTGTGTGAACATACCCTTAGGCCCATTTCCACAATGGTGTTACTGCCCGCATGTACTCTACACGCCTCAGTACGCTGTGCATTTGAAGTGATTGTTGTTCATGAGGGCTCGCTCCATTCACTATAATGCATCAGCGTCCGCGAGTAAGCGCCACTAAGACGTGACCTGTCCCTTCTTCTCTCCCCAGGCATACGATTTACAATCGTATGTAGGGAGGTAGACAGACTTAATTCATAGTTCTGCTAAGAGAGCTTAGGATTACCGTAAATTGGGGCACATGTTGCGGGTATATTGATGTGCCAAATACCCAGCAAAATGTACCCTGCATTTACGCCGGTGTGAAACCTAGCCTAAGCCTGGCTGCAGCAGCTAAAAACATAGGCTAACCCTGACAAATGAACAGGTATAAAAAATTTCTATTCACATATAATTCATCATCAGTTATATGTTTACCATTTTAAGGGACAAACAGGCATGATTAATGTTTTTAGTCACGTTAATTGAGGTGATATTGAGATATTTGTGTACATACATTACATATACATTTGCATACATACATATACACACGCACACACACGTACATACACACACGTATACACATACACACACATGTATAGACATACACACATATGTATACACATACACACATATGTATACACACACATGTATAGACATTACACAAATATGTTATGACACACATGTATAGACATACACGACACATGCATACACAACAAACACAGTATACACAATACACACACATGGTATACACATAAACACACATGTATATCACATACACATATGGTATACCATGCACATACATCTATACATTTTAGTTCACATTCATTTGTTTCACTTTATACTATCTAGCATTGGTGCTTCACAGTGAGCTTCCTCACACCGGTTTTAGACCTCCATGATACGGGCACCTGTGGAAGCTCTGTTGACTCCATAACACAAATCACTGTAGCTGCAGGCAGGAGATGTGTGGACCAGGGAGCAAGGGGACAGGGGCGAGCCTCTCACTCCCTGTATGAAGGTCAGAGCTTCCTAACGTATTGTGCTGGACGTGACTGCACAGGCACAGAAGTCTGGACTTCAGTGAGTGAGCAGCCGGCCCCCTCCCCCTCCAAGCGCACCGACAGACCCCGGGCAATCTCCCTGCCTCCCAAACAGGCATTCTTACTTACAACCCTGAGCTGCATGTACGTCCAGGAGAGACACATGCAGCTGCTCGACATCTGAGGATTCGTGGCACAGCAGGGCTATTCGGCTTTGTGGGCCCCGAACATTACTCGCTTTTTTGTGTATTTCCCCCCCCCCCCCCCTAGCGACGCCGCCTGCAGACCGCTTGCTGATCTTCAACAACTCTCACAGAACTTGCCTACGAGGCAAGATATCATTTCTATGACCCAGCGACTGCATGAAGAACACAGAACGATGTAGCCCAGTTCCGTACAGAAACTCCCTCGCAACGGTCGAGCAAATAGACCTCCCGTCTCATCAAGCTCAAGAGTCATCTTCTACCACCCTGTCTGCCTGCTTGGGGGTAGTCACAAACAACACAAAAACAAAGCACACCTCCAACTTTTCCAACTACAGCACATCTGGACGATGTTGAAAATAAGGGGGAAGACGCAATAATCTCCGGATTCGAGGTCTCCCTGAAACGGTCCCTTCCTCTGATCTTTAATGCACTGTTTTCAGCGATCTTCAACGACATATTGCCGATCCCCAAAACTCTCACATTAAATTGTGATAGAGTCCATAGAGCCCTATGCCCCTCCGTAGTCCGAATGACCCAGCACCCCGACTGATTTGATCTGCCTTTTTTCACTTTATTTCCCTGCTTAAAGAGATTCATGACCCGAGTGGAGGAATGGCCGGTCCCCAGTTTTCAAAGGTCATCACTTTACAAATTTTACCCCCAGACTTTCCCGCCACACTCTAGCCCAGAGAGCCCATCGCTTGCATACATACCTATCCTCACTCGTGCACAAGTGAGTGGAATATCAGCTTACAGTATAGGAGCTTTCCCTTTGCCCTTATCGCCCCTGCTGGGTGATCGATCCTATCTATAAACGTTCTCCCTGAGGATGTCCCTGCCTTTATACAGACATGCATATCTCGGATGTGTCCCTGCGGACTGGAGGCCCACTCTCACTTCCCCTTTGAGAATGAATCCTCTAGAATGACCCCTGTAGATAGTATCTCACACCCCCGGAAGCGGCCTCCCCCCCAAAGGTCCCGTCCAAAGAACGATCGACCCCGTTCAGATAGTCCCAAAACCTACTAGGTGTTTCTGGCCCCTGGCTCCTGCCCATGACCCATGGCGGTTAATACCTGAGCCATTCCCCCACATCTTATTGTTGGTCTTTGCGATTTTAAAGTGGCCTGGTTACTATATGGTCCCCCGGGCCTTTCCACTATGACCTAGTGGTATTATACTGTTGGCCTTAGTGTGGGATTCATACTGATTACCTTTCGTACTTGGTGGTGACCACTACGACATGTATATTGCATTTGTATTCATATATATAAGCCTGTTTTCTTTTCCCAGCTCATAACCGTTCTCATCTTGCTGCTGGAGCTATCTCTGAACCATGCCTGTCCCTCCACAGTTCCAGACGTAGGTTTGGTATCCCCTCCTACCGCTTTATGGCTTGATGTCACCCCCGTTTCTCAGATACTAAACGGTTTCTTTTATGCAGAGGTTCTTTCCCTCTGTCTTTTCTGTTTTTTTTTTTCGCTTGTTATCATTTCTTGCTTCTTGTCACCCTCTCCCTCCCATCCCCCCCCTTTTCTGTTGGACCACGGGGTTTGGCAGCGACACCACATTTTTTCCCTCTCGTTTAAATGGGGCGACGTTTAATATTGCATCTCTCAACACAAGGGTTTGAACATCCCGGCAAAACCTCCCCAAATCCTTTCTATCAACTTCCAAAGGAAAACAGGTCCATGTAGATCTTTTCAGGAACTCCCGCTTTAAAATCCTTCTCCCCAGGACCCTGCCCTTAAAAAACAGGTATTATACCGAATGGTTTGCGCCACTTCTCCCTCTCGAAGAGTAGGATGTAGCTATCGCCCTCCCAAGTCCCGTGCCACACCAGGTCTTGGACTGTGTAGTAGATCCTGAAGCTAGATATATCATCCTGGTCCCTGCGATCAGAAGGTCTCATATGTTCACTCATAGCAATGTTTATGCCCTAACAAGGGTCAGGTTCCGTTTCTTCTGGCAGTCCCTAGATTGGCGGACGCACCGGGGCGAGGGGACAATAATTTTTACGGCGGGGATTTTAACTTGAACACTCGACCCAAACCCTGGATAACTCCTCTGGCGGGCGTCCTCCCGTAATTCGGCCAACAACGGGAAAAGGGCCCTTCTTACGGCTTTCAGCTTAGCGTAGTTGCGTCTTCCCAACATCCTTCGGATCGGATTATACGCTTCTATCCATACCCCCACAATACAAATAGTCGTATTGATTATCTTCTAATCCATCATGGAGCCCTCTATCGGTTGCCGACATACCCTCTATTGGCAGCGTGATCTGTCGTATCACCTCCTCGTTTAAGCATCATTCAAGTCTCCCGGTCCCTCGGAGCTTCCTCAGCACGAGACCTGGAGACTTATTGAATCTTTACTGACTGACTCGTCTGCTTAGCCGATCTTTGCAGACCATCGACCATTTTGGTCTCGAACATGAGAGGGAGCACGACTGCTCCTTCGATAAAAAGGGAGGCCTCTGAAATGCTTGTTAAAGGGCGTCTTATCAAGCATGGGTGTTTGATCTGAAAGGGTGAAGCCGCCGCTGTCCAAAGTCCCTACAAACAGTGGCATACACGTGGAAACCTTCATAAGCAGGCACTCTCCCCGCCATACCTTCAAGAGTTGCTCGTGTCCTCGCCTGGTAGTGCGACGCCTCTTTGAGCCTCGTGGGTAGGTCTGCTACAGATTCTGTCGCATGTAAATTTTACGAGTTTGGAACCAAGAGTTGGTCGTCTCTGCTATGGCTCCCAGGGAACCGTATGTCATCCTCTTGTCTTCCCCTTGTAATTCAGAACCTACTGCATGTAAATTGGCCACAATAGTAACGCCTGACATAGCTCAGGAATTCCAATTTCGTACTACTCTAAGCTGTGATCAGATAGCGTCCATGCACGCCCTCTTCTTCCCCTCCCGGATCGATACACCCAAGATTCCCCGCGTCAGGACACTACCGGACGTCGACAGCATCGGGACTTGGAGCCCCTATCGGCCACTACTCCTATTCCTTTGACCCTCTTTGGGGCACATATCACCGTGATCCCCAAGAAGGGCAAGGACCCCAAGCTGTACGGAAACTACAGGCCCATCTCCCTCTTGAATGTGGACCTGAAAATATACGCTAAATTGTTAGCGAATCGCCTTAATCCCCTTTTACCTACATTGATACACCCGGACGACAGTTGGTTTTGTCCCTGGCATGGAGGGCCCGGGACAAGAAACAACGCTCAAGTCTTTGGATTATAAATCAGTAATGCGCGCTCTTTGGTAGGAGGTCCCTTAGATGATCCTGTCGCTGATGCTGAAAAAAGCTTTGATAGGATCTCTTGGGAATCTCTTGCACATCCACCCTTCCCATGTATGGCCTGGGTCCCCTTTTCTTTCTCTCGGCCAAAATCAATGGCTCCTATAAAAGAACCCGTCCGCTTGAGTACAAAGTCTACGGCACATTGTCTGTACCCCTTCTCATACCATCCGGCACTAGACAGGGATGCCCGCTGGTCCCGCGTTACTTTTTATGTCCTAGTTATCGAGGCACCTATTGGAAGCCATAACGTTCTAACACGGATATCAAGGGCATTCACAATCGGTGGCCGTGAATTAAGTGCTCGCTTTTTGCCTGATTACCTTTTGATTTATATCACCGATGCCTACCTCACTGATCTCTTCCCTCCTTGATTTCCGAGGCAACAACATTTATCCTGTCGAACTATAAAATCAACTATATATAACGAAGTCCGAGGCGTTAAACATGACGATAGACCCACCATCATAGACGCCCTTAAGGGGAAATTTTCCTTTCCTGGCCTGCCTTGAGTATTCTCCTACTTGGGGAAATTTTTATCCCCGCTGACCCCTCTAAATATATTTGAGGATGAACTTCGCCACCGTTGCTAGATTCCAGGGTCCCCTCTCACCTACTTAAGACGTGGTCCAGCGGGATTTTTCATGGTTCGGCAGAGATGAACATATTGAAGATGTCCATTTCTTCCTAAATTCCTGTACCCTCCTGTCAAACTATTCCACTTTATTTCCCAATACTTCTGAATAAGGTTAGTCGCGCTTAGTGATTTTATTTGGCTTTCCAGCCGCCCCAGAATTAGTCTTACACTACTCTCTAAGCCCGAAAACCGCTGGTGGGGTGGAGTCTTCCCGAACTGCCGCTGTATTACCTAGGCGGCGGCTTACGCTAGGTTCGTGGACCTGATTCAACAGGTTCGCTGGGAATCTATGGGTTCACATTGCTCAAATCCTCTGGACCCCAGTCCCTGGTGTCCCTGCCGGCCCCTGAAGCTCTTTCTCTATGACCGCGATGTCCTTTTTAGTACGACCCATACCCTACTGATCATCCCGTAGGGCTAAAAAGTCCTGAGGCTCTCTTAGATTTAAAAGGACCCCCTTGTTCCCGGTTACTCTTATAATTACCTATTTCCGGCTGGCTTCTCCCCGGAATTCGTTTTTGGACGCATCCTAGGGAATGCCCACTCCTTTCCTCTCATATTCATAACAGAGGGTAAACCATCTCTCCCTCTCGTAGTTAGTGCAGGATGGCTGCCCGACTCCTAGGAACTTAGTTGAGTATGGCCACATTTCTACACCACTGTTTTTTATTTTTTTTTTTTAAAAAAAATTAAAAAAAGAAAAAAACCACCTAACTCAATAGGGCCCTAACCTCCGATGGAGAGATTATGTCTTTTTCCACCTTGGTCCCTAACACCTGATCTTCTCAGATCTATGCGTGGCCCTTTCCCCTGCTGATCACTCTCTCCCCCCTTTGTGCGGCTTGGAGAAGGAGCTCCAGAAATCTTTCACTAATGGATCAATGGAAGAAATGTTTCTTCTCACCCACAAACCGTTATTGTCTAGCAAGTCCCAGGAGACATATTTATAAAATCCTTTCCAGATGGTATAGGGTGCCGGGTCCTCCTCCTCCACAAATGGTTCCTTCGTGTCCCGCGGAAATGTGCTCCCGTTGTATCAGGAGCCGGCACAATGGTCCATATATGGTGGGGATGTGCCGGCTATATCAGGGGGTTTTGGTTAATTCGCGTGCTACGGCTATCGCTGACTGCACCGGGGTCTCTGTGCCCGAACTCTCCCAGCTACGCTTTGTTTATGATTCGACTTCCCTAAGTCACTTATAAGAAATCCCTGGTAAGACATCTCATTCAGGCGGCTAAAACTATTATACCTAGCACTGCGTCAGACTTCCGCCCCCTCTGTTGGGAGTGGATTGAAGAGGTTTCCTGCCTCTATTCGTATGGAGAATTGATAATCCACTCACACGATGACGCTAACCAGTTCTAGCGCACCTGAACCCCGTGGGTCCCCTATTTCAGGCCTCCACAGGCCTTTAGAACCCTGTCAGGTAAAGTGGGATTACGGATGGGGGGGCTTTAGTGTCTCTCCCATGGTGTTGACCCCGATTCTCCTTTCCTTGGAGTTAGTTACATTTTGCGTACTCAGCTGCCAATCTATCACCCTCGTGTCTGATGGTCTTGGTGGGCTTTTCTCCTCTAACCCCCCCTTCCCCCTCGGTTTTTGTGTTCTCTCTCTCCCTTATTTTCTTCTCTGTTCTCGTCTCTTCTTGTGTTTTGTTTTTTGACGACCCACAACCGTTGTACTATTAGGGCCTCGTTTCCACACGGCTTATTTTTCAGAACTATTTTTACAACGGATTTCCGATGTAAATACGTCTGAATCAGTTGAAATCAGTTGCAAAATAAGTGCCACTAAGTGTTGGACGTATTTGTAACTGATTTCCCGACGGATTCAACCATCTCCAATCATTGTAGGTGGTGAATCCGTCCGGAAATAATTGACCATGTCAATGTTTTTCCGTCCGGATTGCCGTCTCAAATCCGCGTCGGCAATCCGGAACGGAGTTTTGCGTCGTGTGAACGACGCGCCGTTATTTTCTATTGAAATCAATAGAAAATAGGCTGTTGACTTATTTTTGGACGGATGTTTGCCGACTGGATTGGAAAACGAACGTCAATACCGTCCTACCCAAAATCCGTCCGAAATAAGCCGTGTTGAACGAGGCTTACTCTCATCACAGTCCTGAGTAAGTGTTTGAGCGACTTGTGTTGGCTATCGAGATCGATCGATAGTCGATAGTCCGAGCCGCTAAACGATAAGGTTTTTCGATATGAGCATCGATATGCGCGATGACATTAAATTCTATCGTAGAGCAAAAAATACCTTCAATAATTTTAACACCCAAACAAGGCTGGAGAAGCTGAAATTAACATCCACAACAGTCAAATGGATACGTGCTACATCTTATGCAACACACCTATGTTATAAAAGTCACAGAAAAAAAGTCACAGACCATTTACTATCCTGTCTTGTACCACAGCCTGACCCTTAAACCTGCATCAACACCACACCAAATTAAAAAAGTGCCAGGAAGGCAGTATGATTTTGAACAATCATGTTTTACTTGAACTGGAACAATTCGAATATCCTGTCCTGGAACGCAGCATGAGCCCCAAACCTGCATGACCCCCACATTTAAAAAGTGACGAAAAAACGGAGTCTTTCAAAACACCATTTTAGTTCAACTGGACATTGACTATACCTGTTCCCTGGGCCCAAGCAGCATACCCCAAACCTGCATGGCATTACCCCCCACATTTAAAAAGTGCCGGAAAAAGGAGTCCTTTCAAAACCACCATTTTAGTTTCACTGGACATTGCTATACCTGCCTGTGGCCACAGCAATGAGCCCCAAACCTGCATGACCCCCACATTTTAAAAAGTGCCAGAAAAAGGAGTCTTTCAACACCATTTAGTTTCACTGACATTTGACTATACCTGTCCTGGCACACAGCATGAGCCCCAAACCTGCATGGACCCCCACATTTAAAAAATGCCGGAAAAAGGAGTCTTCAACCATTTTAGTTTCCACTGACATTGACTATACCTGACCTGGCCACAGCATGAGCCCCAAACCTCATGACCCCCACATTTTAAAAAGTGCCGAAAAAGAGTCTTCAACACCATTTTAGTTTCACTGGACATTGACTATACCTGTCCTGGCACAGATGCATGAGCCCCAAACCTGCATGACCCCCACATTTTAAAAGTTCCGAAAAAGGAGTCTTTCAACCACCATTTTAGTTTCACTGGACATTTGACTATACCTGTCCTGGCCACCAGAATTGAGCCCCAAACCCTGCCTGACCCCCACAATTTAAAAAGTGCCGGAAAAAGGAGTCTTTCAACCACCCATTAGTTTCGACTGTGGACATTGACTATACCTGTCACCCTGGCCACAGCATGAGCCCGCAAACCTGCATGACCCCCACATTTAAAAAGTGCCGGAAAAAGAGAGTCCTTTCAACCACCATTTAGTTTTCACTGGACATTGACTATACCTGTCCCTGGGCCACAGCATGAGCCCCAAACCTGCAGAAACCCCCACATTAAAAAGTTGCCGGAAAAGGAGAGTCCTTTCAACCACCATTTAGTTTCACTGGACATTTGACTATACCTGTCCTGGCCACAGCATGGAGCCCCAAACAGCTGCATGACCCCCACATTTAAAAAGTGCAGAAAAAGAGACTTTTCACCACCATTTTAAGTTTCACTGGACATTGACTATACCTGTCCTGGCCCACAGCATGAGCCCCACACCTGCATGACCCCCACATTTAGGGAAAAGTGCCGGAAAAAGGAGTTTTCAACCACCATTTTAGTTTCACTGACATTGACTAACCTGTCCTGGGCCACAGCATGAAGCCCCCAAACCTGCAATGACCCCCAACATTTAAAAAGTGCCGGAAAAAGGAGTCTTCACCACCCTTTTGTTTCACTGGACATTGACTATACCTTCCTGAGCCACAGCATGAGCCCCAAACCGGCATGACCCCCACATTAAAAAGGTTCCGGGAAAAAGGAGTCTTTTTCAACCACCGCATTTTGAGTTTCACTTACATTGACTATTACCTGTCCTGGGCACAAAGCATGAGCCCCAAACCTGCATGCCCCCACATTTAAAAAGTGCCGGAAAAAAGGAGATCTTTTTCAACACCATTTTAGTTTCACTGACATTGACTATACCTGTCCTGGGCCACGCATAGCCCCAACCTCAATGACCCCCCACATTTAAAAAGTGCCGGAATAAAGGAGTTCTTACAAACCACCATTTTAGTTCACTGGACATTGACTATACCTGTCCTGGCCACAGCTGAGCCCCAAACCTGCATGACCCCCACATTTAAAAAAGTGCCGGAAAAAGGAAGTCCCCTTTCACCAACCACCATTTATTTTTCACTGGACATGGACTATACATGTCCATGGGCCACGAGCATGACCCAGGGCCGGAGTTACAGTGGGTGCGGTGAAAGCCCAGGCTGGCGTCCGTCATCTATTAACACGCAGGTTAAAATGCCCTGATGACGCAGCAACGAAAACTGTCGTGCTGAAGCAGAGTGCGGAAGCGGAAGTGTGAGAACTCCAGCCTTCCTCTGTACACAGTCAATACCTGGGTAGCGCTTGCCCCTCCGTATGAGTGTGGACCAATTGAGCTTCACTTGGAAATACTGGTGGTTAACGCTCCTGTTACACCCAGGTGCCCTTTATCTTGCATTCTTTTTCTCATTTTACTCAACGTGCTGGAGGAAATGGTCTCTGTACTTTGTTCTCTGTCCGTGCTCCATACTCCATGTCCTCTGAATAACCTACATCTGGTCAAGTTTTCCTGTACCTCCCTTGTACAATTCAGAGGAATTTTTTTAACAGCTATTTTGTACATGCAAGTTTTTTAGTACTTTAATTCTAGAAAACACATTTTTAAAATAGGATGGAATCCCACCATGTCTTTTTTTCTCTTTTTTTCATTGTATTAAATGGGTTGTCTCAATACAGGGATTGATAGCTATGTTAAAGATCTTGCAAAAACAAGTCATTTGCAATATGTGTCCATTAACAGTGTCCTACCTATTCCTGTTTCTGACAGCACCATCACCCTTGAGCCACTCTTGACAATTGTGAAGAACAAATGTCTGTTAGAAACAACATTTTTTAGAATAGGACCTGTAGTATAGCTGCATGTCACAGCAAAATGCCCCCAAAAATTCAAAGCATGACCCTTGTGCCACTTTGGTCTATTGTGTAGAACAATTGTCTGTTATAAACAAAAATTTTTTAGAATATGACCTGTAGTATAGCTGCATGTCACAGCTAAATGCCCCCAAAAATTCAAAGCATGACCTGAGCCACTTTGGTCAAATTGTGAAGAACAAATGTCTTTAGAAACAACATTTTTTATAATAGGACCTGTAGTATTGCTGCATTTCAAAGCACATGACCCAAAAAATTATAAAAATGACTTCTCAGCCACTGTTAAAAATTGTGGGGGAGAAATGCCACTTAGAAGCCACATTTCTATTCTACTTAGGTCCATAGATTATAGCTGGTTTACCTGCAACATGTCCCAAAAATTATAATATGTACTCTTCTCAGCCACTTTTAAAATTGTGTAGGGAGAATGCCACTTAGAAGTCACTTTCTGTTTCCAATAGGACCATGATTATTGCTGTATCTCACAGCAACATGACCTCAGCAAAACTCATTGACAATGCGAAATCTTCTTAAGATAAGTGAATAAATGGAATACGGTGTTGTTCATGATACATGCTGGTCTTTTACAGTCTCCTCACAGCAAAACCAATCAATGAAACTGTTGGGAAAAGAGAATTAAAATTGCAGTAAGAAATGATCATTTTAAAAAAAGTTTTTTCATAGAGGACCATTTGTTTGAAAGGAATGTGAAGTGACGGCAACTAATCGGTGACTCGGCAATTGGGGGGCCTCAACATTCATAGAGATCCATGCCTGATTAATCTTGATGAAAGTCAAACGATCCACATTATATGTGGAAAGCCAGGATGCGTTTGTCTGTAATTACTCCTCCAGCTGTGTGAAGGTACGCTCAGATATGACGCTGGCTGCTGGGCAGGACAACACCTCTAATCGTCCATTTTGGTAACGCAGAAGTCTAGTGGGTCCGGAAACACTGCAAAAAACATCGGGTGGTTGAGACGCAGATAGTCGTGCACCATGATCGTATGCTGATCTCTGTGGTTGGGATGTGTGCCCTGCATTGCATGCGTTTGGTGTGGTGGTAAACAAAGAATTGCCAGAGGTCACCCATTAGGCTTCGGCCACCTTGCTGCTGCTGCGCTACGCCTACTTGGCTCTCTACTGCTGTCCGTCGCCTGATGTTGTTCCACCGTGACATTTGGGGGAAGTGAAGCAGACGCAACAGATGTCTCCAGTTGCTCCATCAGAGGTCTCCATTTCCTGCATTTTAATCTCTATATGGGTGGGTGGAGGAAATTGCTGATTTTTTGTTTTGTTACGGGGATAGGGGGTGGCCACCCAGTAGTAACTGTTGTATTTTGATGGGGGGGGGTGGGGGTGGGAGGGGCCCCCCCACTGGTGGGGGGGGGGGGGGGCGGGGGGGGTGGGGCCTTAATGCGAGGATCATGTTGAGGAAAGGGTTTGGAGATCCAAGCACTCATGTTGAGAGGATGGAGCTTGATTTCCCAAGCCTCTGAGGTCGAGGGGCACTAGCATACTGATATTCCTAATCTTTCCTCACTCCTACCTCAACTGTAGCGCCTAACCTCTTTCCAAGGTGCAGGGTGTCGGTAACATCGGTGTCGTAGGAATACCTGCTCCTCTCCTCCTCCGCTGCCTCCGGCACAGCTTCAACACAGCCTGCTCTGCCTGAGATGATGCTCCTGAGAGCTGATGCGCCACCTTGCAACTAGGTCTCTGGGACCCCGAAACACTGCCTAATGAAGACGATGGAATTTGTGAACATTGTCGGGCTTGGTGGATTTGACGGAGCAGAAAGCGTCTACGTGTGTCCGACATTTGTGTTCCGTCTCCTCTCCGTCGCTGGCGGGACCTGTGTTTCAGAGTGGTCCTCAAACGATCGTTCTCAGAACTAAGATCACCACATTTGCTCATTAGTCTGACTAGGGCATTGTACGCACTGTTCCATTGTGGTGGTTCTTCAAAACTCAGGCAAGGATGGTGTGAGCTCTATTCACCTGCCTCCACTCTCGGTGGTTCAACCACCTCGAGGGTCCGTTACCGTGCTTGTCAGGCCATGTGTCACTTCCGTACTGCGTATGGCATTGCGCTGCTGCACAATCGCTGGAGCTTGTGGTAGGGTGGAAATTCAGCTGTGTGTTGCTCGTCAACCATGAGACGGTTGACGGGGAGGCCGAGTCTGATAGATTGCGAACGCGAGCAAGGCGGGTGATGATGATGGGTGTTGCGAACGGCGGAATAAAGGGGTTGCGAACTCAGACCTCGAGCTTCTTCAAGACGGCAGTCAGACCCGGGTAGCTCTTTAGAAATTTTCTGGACGACAAGGTTCATGACATGTGCAGCTAGGAAGATGTTGCTCCAGGACCATACCGATCTTAAGGGCGACCTGCAGATTTCGCCCGTTATCGCACACCACCTTGCCTGGCACAAGGTTCTTGTCACCCAGCCAGCGCTCGGTCTCGTTGCTTAGAGCCGTCCACAGCTCCTGACCTGTGTGTGGACGGTCTCCAAGGCAGATTAATTTCAACACGGCCTGGTGTCTCTGGGCACGTGATGCCACCAGAGGCCCTTGGGGGAAAGAGCCCTGCACCATCCCTGCAGTTTTGAAGAGCGTGCGCCGAGCCTGAGAGCCACCGTCACCCCAGAGACATCCACCCAGCTCACCCAGTGAGCTGTCACTGAGATATAGCGGCCTTGGCCGTGCTTACTAGTCCATGTGTCGGTGGTGAGATGGACTTTTCCGGACACAGATGCAGACAACGCGCTTGAAATTTTAGATGACACGTGGCTGGCAGGGCAGGGACGGCTTTTCTGGCAAAGAAATGCCTGCTCGGCATCTGGTATTGGGGGCAGGCGAAGGGCCATGACGTGGCGGAACCCATCTGTGTCCACCAGACGGAAAGGCAACATTTCCAAGGCCAAAAGCCTGGCAATGCCGACATTCAGGCTTTTGGCTTTGGGGATGGTTTGGGTTAAAGTGTTTTTCTGTTCCCAAACCTGGAAGACAGAAGGCTGGCTGCTAGACTGGCCGCTGTACGGCGTGCAGGTCGTCAAACTGGCGGAAGGAGAAGGGGGTAGGATGGGTCTCTGGTGGTGCTGGTGGTACTCGGGCGACGGTGGAGGCTGAAGCGGAGGCTGATCCCTGATCATGACTCTGAGAGACATGGGCAGCGGAGGAACGCTTGGTGGTGGCGGAGGAGGAGGAGGAGGCGGAGACAGAGGGTGTGACAGTGGTTGGAGGCCCGGCGTCGGTCTGGCCTTTTTTGGCCAAGTGTTCCCTCATTTCAACTCATGCATTCACTGCATGTGACTAGAATGTTGGTGGTGGTTAACCACTTAAGGTTCTTGCCTCTACTTATGCGTTTACGGCAAAGGCGGCATATGACATCGCTGGGTGAATCAGAGGCTTGCTCAAAGAAGGCCCAGGCTTGAGAGGTCCTGGACCTTTTTGACGGCGATAAGCGAGGAGCGGGGTTTGCGCTGACCGTGGCTGGCGGAATCATATCAGCGGACTTCTGCGACCGCCCTCTCCCTTTTTGTGGCGGGACCCGTATTGACACTACCCCATCGTCTTCCTCCTCGTCCACTGATGAAGCGCTCGCAAGCAAATTCTGCGGAAAAGACCAGGATGGATTCGCAATGTCGTCATCATCATCATCATCAACACAGGTGACTTGGTTGTCCTGACTTTCTGCATCCAGAAGCTGCGGGCTACAAGCAAGGGGCACTGCAAGGCGTTGCCGACCGCCCGGGATTTTTGCCGATTGACCGGCTTCCTTCACCTCCTCTGGTGGCATCAGTAACTGGGCGTCAGAGCAGACTAAATCATCCTCTTGATCTTTTAACATGCCTTCTGACCCCAACCGCATTTTTTCATCAAAGAGGTCTTCAGACAATGGATTATCCACAGTGGTGGGTACACGAGTTGACATTTGGGCTGCTTCATGTTGGACGGATGCTGATGATGCTGATGACGACATTTGTGGCCGTGACTGGGAGGACGAGGAGGTAAGACTGCTAGATGCAGGTTGCATTAACCACTGAAGGACAGATTGGCGACGATGTTCGTTTACTTAGATTCATGGCCTGACCCAGCGATGACAGGCCTGACTGGTCCTGCAACTGACGATCCGCTGGCATGCGTTGTTGTCGCCAGCACTGGAAGAGCACCTTACTATCTTACCTCTACTCATGTGCTACCCCACCTCTTGGCTCGGCTTACCAATGCATTTCGGCTCCCATGTCCAGAATATAAAAACTTTGAGAAGGTATGGAATTAAGTTTTGGAAAGTCTCTTATTAAAAGACGGCAAATCACAGCTATCTCAAATCCCTCTAACAAAACAAAATTGCTGGATTCAATTTAACTGCAAGGTGTCTTTCAACAATCTGGACTGGGCAAAGTCAAAAAAACACGTATCTGTTATGTTTTGGTACTTATAAATGGTATTTTTTTCTCCTTCACATTCACCTGTTGGTGAATATAGAATTGCTGTTTTAAGAATTTACGTAGATGCTGCGTCAATGAACAGTACTGGGATGTGCGCAAATGTCAAAAAACACGTAAACTGTTATGTTTTTGTTATATAAACTGTATTTTTTGCACCTTTCAATTACACCTGTGGTGTTATAGAATTTGCTGTTTAAGATTTAGTAGATGCTGCGTCAATGAAACAGTACTGGGGTGCGCATATGTCAAAAAAACACGTAACTGTTATGTTTTGATATAATAAACTGTATTTTTTGCTCCTTTTCAATTCACCTGTGTGTGAATTAAGAATTGCTGTTTTAAGATTTTACGTTGATGCTGCGTCAATGAAACGTACTGGGTGGGCAAAAGTCAAAAAACACGTAAACTGTTATGTTTTGATATAATAAACTGTATTTTTTTGCACCTTTCAATTAAACCTGTGGTGAATTATAGAATTGCTGTTTTAAGATTTTAATAGATGCTGCGTTCAATGAACAGTACTGGGTGCGCAAAGGTCATAAAAACACCGTAACTGTTATGTTTTGATATAATAAACTGTATTTTTTGCACCTTTCAATTAACTGTGGTGATATATAGAAGTGCTGTTTTAAGATTTACGTAGATGCTGCGGTCATTGAACAGTACTGGGTGCGCAAAATACAAAAAAAACAACAAAAAAAAAAAAAAGTCAAAAAAACACGTATCTGTTATGTTTTCGTTTAATTACACGGTATTTTTTGCACCTTTCAATTCACTGGTTGTGAATAGAGAATGTGCTGTTTTAAGATTTACGTAGATGCTGCGTCAATGAACAGTACTGGGGCCGCAAAAGTCAAAAAACACGTATTGTTATTGTTTTCGTTATAATACACGGTATTTTTTGCACCTTTCAATTAACCTGTGGTGCAATATTGAATTGCTGTTTTAAGATTTACGTAGATGCTGCGTCAATGAACTGTACTGGGTGCGCAAAAGCAAAAACACGTGTAACTGTTATGTTTGATATAATAAAATGTATTATTTGCACCTTTTCAATTCAACCTGTGAGTGAATATAGGAATTGCTGTTTTAAGATATACGTAGATGCTGCCGTCAATGGAACAGTACTGGGTGCGCAAAAGTCAAAAAACACGTAATGTTTTGTTTTGATATAATATACTTTATTTTTTTCTCCTTTCAATTCATCGGTGGTTATTATAGATTTGCTGTTTTTATATTTAAGTAGATGCTGCGTCTATGAACAGTTCTGGTGAGTGGCTAAAGTCAAAAAAACACGTATCTGTTATGTTTTCGTATAATACACTGGGTATTTTTTGCACCTTTCAATCACCTGTGGTGATTGAATATAGATTGCTGTTTTAAGATTTACGTAGATGCTGCGTTCAATGAACAGTAATGGGTGCGCAAAAGTATCAAAAAAACACGTATACTGTTATGTTTTCGTTTAATACACGGTATTTTTTGCACCTTTCAATTCACCTGTGGTGATTATTGAATTGTGTTTTATGATTTACGTGAGTTGCTGAGTCAATGTAACAGTACTGGGTGGGCCAAAAAGTCAAAAAACACGTAACTGTTATGTTTTGGATTATAATAAACGGTATTTTGTATTGCACCTTTCAATCACATGTGGTGAAATATAGAATTGCTGTTTTAAGATTTACATAGATGCTGCTTCAATGAACAGTATTGGCGTGCGCAAAAGTCAAAAAACACGTAACGTTTTGTTTTGATATAATAAGCTGTATTTTTTGCACTTTTCAATTACCTGTGGTGATATATAGATTTGTGTTTTAAGATTTACGGTAGATGCCTGCGTCAATGAACAGTACTGGGTGCGCAAAAGTCAAATAATCGGATCTGGTTGTTTTCGTATAATACACGGTATTTTTTGCACATTTCAATTCACCTGTGGTGTTATAGAATTGCTGTTTTTAGATTTACTTGTATGCTGCGTCAATGAACAAGTACAGGGGTGCGAAAAAGTCAAAACACGTACACTGTTATGTTTTGATATAATTTAACGGTATTTTTTGCCACCATTTCAAATTCACCTGTGGTGAATTAGAATTCGCTGTTTTAAGATTTAGTAGATGCTGCGTCAATGAACAGTACTGGGTGCGCAAAGTCAAAAAAAAACGTTATGTTTGTTTGATATAATAAAACTGTATTTTTGCACCTTTCAATTCATCTGTGGGTGTTTATAGAATGCTGTTTTAAGATTTCGTAGATGCTGCGTCATATGAACTGTTTTTTTGTTTTTACTGGGTGCGCAAAAGTCAAAAAAACACGTAACTGTTATTTTTTCGTACGATACACGGTTATTTTGTCAACAACAACCTGTGTGAGATGCTGATACAAGATTCGGCTGGATGTAATTTAAGTGCAAGGTTGAAATATAAACAGTCAACAGGTGTAATGGGTAAATGAACACCTATCTGAATTGTATACTTTGTTTTAATATAAAGTGGAGTTTTGCAGCTAACAAATCAGTAGAGGGACCATGCGAGTTAAGAGAATTGATGTTTATATCCAATATAAGTTCAGACTGCCCATTATCCAGGAAATTACTTCAATAGCACTGGTTATAATAAAGATATTCCACTACCAAGATCTACACTAAGTCTTGGTGAACTTTATCCACTGTTCTTGATAGATTAGAGATTGTCTGTGTTCGAACGCGGGGCCCCCCCCCCCCCCGCTCCCTCCGCCGTGACTTTACACGGTGATGCTGCTTTAAATTCTCTAGCTAAAACTTACAATAAATCTTCAAATACTTAATATAAACTAAATTGGAAGGATCACAGCTAATAGCAGAGGTTTCTCTGTTGCAGAAATAGACTTATATTTCGCTGAGCTGTGTGGCCACAGGCAGAGCGGCACGTCCTTTCCCTTATCTGAGACGCCTCGAGAGACATGAGGCTGTGAAACAGGAAACGGTGATTGTCTATGTTAAAAACGTTTGGTCATGTATTTTTACAGCCAATCGCTACCATAACATCCCAGTCATGACGTGCACACACATCTCTCCCTGCTCTATTCTATAATCTGTTTGCTGGCGCCAAAATTAGGAAGCGCGAAAAAGGCGCGATCTTAATAGGATGATGCCTCAGATTTTAACCTTAATTATCGCACGATCTGGAAAATTCTGAAATAACTATAAAAACCTTGCAGCCGTTTTCAACTTTGTCGATAAAATTAGATCTAACACTAACTGAATGTGTATATTTACACGTACCTTCTATTATTAGAAGATTCTTCACCTTGAATTTCCTGGATTGGTAAGTCTGGCTTTTGTCAGGCTGGCACAGGCGGCGTCGCTAGGCATTTTTTATGCGGGGATCGTGCCCCATAATATAATAGCCTGCTGCCACGAATCTTTCATTCCTCCGCCGGCATACAGTAACGCAGCGCCGCAATTGTTGTTCTCTATAAGAACTAAGATGCGGCAGTGCGGGCGGCTACTGTATTAATTGTGCGGCCGCTGGGGATTCCTGTATTGTGCGCACAGCGCGTGGGTAGGAGAGAGAGCAGCGTACCTCCTATGCTGTGTGCTGGCGGTGGGATGGAGCAAGCTTGTAGTAAGCCCAGGCGCCTGGCTCCGCTCTCTGTCACTGAGCCCCGGGGGATTCGGCTACTTTCCTCCAGCCATGAGTGTGCCTGGGGCATCCCGACTCGCCTCCTCCAGTCACTGAGCCCGGGTGGAGGCTCCGGACTCCTCCAGTACACTGAGCCGCCGGGGCGGCGGTCTCCGCCATCTCCAGCTACATGTGAGCCCGCGCACAGCCGCCAGCAGAATACTAGTATTATAAGCAGTTTCAAAGCTGATTGTATAATTATATGTCATGTTGACGATGGGGGCAATTAATTTACCTGAACAGTAAATGTCAGGCTCTGTGGGTCACCTGGACCCACAGTGCTGACTGTACTACAGTTATATTGATTCAGATCAATCAAGGGGTCAGCAGTGTATATTTGTACCATAGAGCTGATCAGTATAATCTCTCTCTCTCTTCTCTCTCTTCTCTCTCTCTATTTATATATTATATATTATATATAATATATAACGATGATTTATTTATATAATATATATATATATATATATATATATATATATATATATATATATATGGATATATGCTGCTACTTTACCATGGGCATCTATATACAGCCTACTTTACAGGGGCACTATATACCAGGCTACCTTACAGGGGCGAATTATATAACATCTACCTTACAGGGGCACTATATACAGTACCTTACAGGGGCATCTATTTACATATACATTACAGGGGCACTTTGTTAAAGCTACCTTACAGGGGCAATTTATACTTCTACCTTAAGGAGCACTATATACAGCTACTTACAGGGGGAACTATATACATCTACGTTACAGGGGCACTATATACAGCTACCTTAATGGGCACAAAATATACATCTACCTAACAGGGTCCACATATAGTACAGCTCCTAACAGGGCATTTATAATTGCTACCTTACAGGGTCACTATATACAGCTACTCTAACAGGAGCACTATATACAGTACCCTATACAGAGGGCAAATATATACAGCTACTAACAGGGGCATTATATACATTCTAACTATCAGAGGCAATTAATACATCTACCTAACTGGGGCATATATACATCTACCTAACAGGGGCATTATATACATTATAACTGAGAGGCAAGATATACAATTACCTGTGGGGCATTATATACGTTTCCTATCTAAGGAGGGACATTATATTTAGCTACTTATGGAGGGGCATTATAAAACAGCTACTTTATGGAGGGGACCTATTTACTTTATTTACTATAAACACTACAAAAACTATGACCATAACAGAAATAGGAACGGGTGATGGAGCTGCTGGAAAAGTGAGGATTCTATGATGTGTGAAGTGATAATTTCTGAAGAGACGAGTAATGACCGGGACAAGTCATCATGGCGTCTGGGCCTAAAGGAAGAATACAAGGGGAAGGACCACTCCCGATCAGAAAAAACGTCATCATGAGTCGCTGCCTGTTAACTACACATCAATTACTAATATGGTCTGTAGAACCCTTGTGTACAAACTGGTCAGCACGTGTGGTGCTTTAATGTGCTCTGCTCTGTCAGTATTATTTTGGTCCTTACGCAGTGGTAGAATGGTATTGTTGTCTTGGAAATTTATGGTATTGTCTATAATACAGTTTTTGGCGTGATATGTGTGGTATATCTGTTCCATGTACGGTGGATTATTCTGGTGACCGTTATTGTTTGGAGGTCGTTACTATTAGCTGTAAATAAATGGGAGTGTTTTGAAAAGGTAATTGTCCAGTGCTGACTTTCCTTGTCAGTGGCTGCTGAGCAGATGATCAGGATGTATCGGAAAAAGCATTGACAGATAAAAAATAATATACAGTAGGTTCACAATGTGGCTTGTGGATACATACTGTGTGAACCCGCGTATTTTGAGCAAAAAAATAACACCACAGGGCGAGGGCCCCGGGTTTTTGGACCCTAGCAACGCCCCTGCTTGGCAATGAGAATTTCACGGATTGTACTAGCAGCCATCTTATCTTCTTATTTATGCTTCTCATGTTCACACTTTAATGTTGTTCTGGGATACTGGAATACGTGGATACTGGATACTGGGATACTGGGCGTCATAACCTGGGTTAGCGCAGATTATACCAGATCATTATCCAGTAGTTGAACAGCAAAAGGAACTTTATTCTTGAGGCAGAACAAGTATTAATTCTCAGCACACATGGAGAACATGTCTGCTATCTTTTCAGTCCCATCTGCAGTGTAAAACAAGATCTGGAGCTGTCTCTTCCTCTCACAGAGTTTTTGTTTTTTTTTAATCAGCCCTAATTTTCAACAATTACAATATCCCTTTACAAAGGCTCACACATGCAATACATACAGAAAGTGGATGTTGACTCAAGGTGATATGTATTATTCCAACAAATACTCTGCCAGGGAGAAGTCAGACCAGTTATTCTTGACGAGCAGAAACGAAATGCTACAGGTAGGTACCCAGCACTGGTTAAACCTCTCTACCTGCCCATTAGTTAAGGGTGGTATGCGATGAAAAAGTCGAGCTGAACTTGAACTGACCACACAGAGCGCCACACTAAAATTAGCGATGAAATGTTCTCCTATCGAGAAAATGTGTTAAGGGAGACCGTGCAACTGACAAAACATGACTAAAAAAACAGTTGGGCCAGCTTGGGGTGCAGAGGGTAAACCAGGCAGTGGGATAAAGGGGAGCCATCTGGAGAAAACGGTCGGTTCACCAACCAGGTTGACCGTGTTTCCAGATGAGGCGGGGATCGGTTAATGAGTCCATGGCTACATGGGTCCAGGGTTTTTTGGCAAAGGGAGAGGCTGGAGAAGGCCCGGAAGTTTGTGCACGAGGGACTTATTTATCGGGCACAGGTGGTTGCAGGGCGTAGAACAAAGTCCTGGACATCTTGAGCGAGATTAGGACTCCATAATAACGTCGAGCCCACAAGTTTGTAGCGACTTATGAACTCCTGGATGCCTAGCTGTACGAGAGAGTGTCACCACTTCAGGGATACTAGGCCGCATAAAAAAAGGCATGGACGCACATACGTCTTCAAGGGATGGTAGGTGTGTAGGTGTTGGATATCCAATGGGGGCAGCTGTGTCGAGTCGTTCTTGGGGAACAAGGTGCGGGGAGGAGGCTCAAGACCCACTGTATCAGACCGAACGGATAGAGCGTCAGCTCTGAGTTTTTCCGGCCGACCGAAATGTAGACGGAAGTCAAAAAAAGGCAAAGAAGAAGTGACCATTCTGGCTTGCCGGGGGTTAAGGCTTTGAGCGACTGTAGATATGGGAGGTTCTGTGGTCCGTGAAGATGTCAATAGGGTGGCGAGCCCATCAGCAGGTGACACCATTTCTTCTAGAGTGCTTTGTTGGACAGTAACTAGCGATCACCAATGGTATTATTCTTCTAAGCAGGAGAGAATGTTTGGGAGAAAAAAAGCAACACAGTTATGCAGTTTACAGTGGAGATCTCTGCAGGAGACAGGTCCGGCACCGACAGAAGAAGCTTCCACTTCCAGATTAAAAGGTGAGGTTAGGGTCAGGCCGAGTGACAGGACGGAGACAACGCGATGCGCTTTGAGGCGATTGATGACTTAGTGTCTTTGGGTAGCAGGATTTGGGATTGGCGGTTCTTTTTTGTTATGGCCACCAGTGGAGCCAAATGTGTAGAGAAGTGTGGGATAAATTGTCTATAATAGTTGGCAAATCCCAATAAGCGCTGAATGGCTAGATGGCCCACCGGTTAGTGGAATCTGTAATACTGCGGAAGTTAGAAGGATCCATCCGGAGGACAGCTTATCAGAAAGGATGTATCCTAAGAAGGTAAGATGGTACGTTCATAGAGGCTATTTTACCAGGTGGCAAAAGCTGATGGGTGCGGAGTCGCGGTCGGATCCTGGCGGACGTTGGTGGCGATGGGTCTCGAGATCAGGGGGAAAAAAATAGAATATCGTACAAGTAAACAATCAAACGACGTAGAGTGTCACGGATAAGATCTAATTGACATGTTCGGTAATACAGCAGGGCGAGTTTGCAGACGTCAGAATGCATAACCACAGTACTTGTAATGGTGTATCCTGCGTATTAAACGACACGTTTTCCACTCATCAGCCTTATCGGATATGCGGGTTTATGTTATATGCTCCGCGTAGATCAGCTTGGAAAAGATGTTCGTCGCCTAGCAGGCGGTCGAAAAGTTCAGAGATCAAGGGCAGAGTGTAGAGGTTTTTTATCGTAATTTTATTTAAGACTCCGATAGTCGATGCTGGGCGGGAGTAGACCCATTCATTTTTCTACACAAAAGAAGGGCTCTGCGGAGACGAGGACTACGAATGAAAGCCCTTTTTCGGAGCGTTCTCATGGATGTTCTCAGACATTGCCTTAGTCTCCGGGCCGAAGAGGGATAGAATCTGGCTCGGGTAGGAGTACAGCCAGGGTTGCAGATCAATGGGGACAATCATAAGGCCGGTGTGGAGGTAAGGTTTAGGCCAGAATTCTCCGGAAAAAGACGTAGCAAAAGTCCAGTATGGCGTAGGTGGCATGGTGGTGGGCTTGTAGATTTCAGGTGGCGGTTCCAGAGGTGCAGGTTGTGGCTTCGTAGGGCAACGTGGAAGAGACACGCGGAACCCAACACATGATCTTCACCTGTGCTCCAATTCCAATGTCGGGGTATGGTCTTGTAACCATGGGAGCCCAGAAGGATTTCGGAGGAGGATAGAGGAGGACGAAGAAGTTGCAATGTCTCCTTGTGAAGAGCCCCAAAATGCATGGAGGGAGGTGGGCAGTACGGAAGGAATAGCGTCCTTAAGGTATTCGCCATGAACCGACGTGTCGAACATAGGTTTCTGGCAACGGCATCACTGGGAGACGAAATCTTGGTCACAAGTTCGTTTGCTTATGAAGTTTTCCTGCATGCCGAGCCTGAATCGAATAAAGGCGGAGGCCTTGAAAGGCGTGTCGGTGAAACTACAACTAATACGGGCATGGTCAGACGGGGAGGGCTGCTCTGAAACCTAGGGTTTGCCTCTCCTAAGAGCCCTAGGTGCGGAAGTTTCCGGGCGCACCGGACGTACACAATGAAATGGCCAGAACGCACAATTGAAACACAGCTGCTTCTGGCGACGGCTGTGACCGTTCCTCCTGGGTCAGGTGGGATCTCTCAAACTGCATAGGTTCTTCCTCGGCGGACACATCGAAAGTGGAAGAGGTGACCGCTGGAATGTGGGAGACGAGAAGGGGCAAACTGTGTGGTGACGGACGACCTCCGTTGAGGGCGGAGCTCTGTTGACTATTCGTCGCAACCGTAATTTCGACTAGGGTTTAGTCTATTTCCAAAGCTGCTGGTAGATCTCCCGAGCGGCAGATGCTCATCATTAATTAGTCCTGAGAGGGACCTTGCCAAAACGTCGCCACCCAAAGCTTGTTATTCCAGTCCAGCTCCGAAGCTTGAGTGCGAAAACTGCATCGTTTACTGACCGGAACGTTGTGTCGCCTGACGCTGCAGGAGCAGTGCTGTGCGGCGGCGAAGAAGTACGGCCTGGTTCCTCAAAAGACCATGCGGACCACCCGGAGGTAGTTTTGAGGTAAGCTGTCATATAAGGATTCCCCTCGATCCCATAGTGGCGTAGCCCAAGAAAAGGCATCTCCAGACTAGAGTTGATTTGAAGGCCACCTTGGGCACGTCTCTGTAGGAATTGATGCCCATCATCTCGAGGTGGATGGAGCACTGGCTGATGAACCCACGGCATTTCTGGGGTCATCCATCGATGTGAGTGTAGTGGCAGATGCAGAGTGTCCAGAAGCCGAGAAGTGACGGGCCGCAACGATTCCCTGCATTCATAGCCGCTAACTGGTCGATACTTGGCTTGCAGGGCGACTGCCGTCGTGACATCCCGCGGAGATCGGGCAGAGGTACCCGGCGAAACCATGGCCAGACCGTACTGTAACACAGAGGTGGATTCGCTGACCAACGCAAGCTATGATATTTAAGAGTCGCCGATGCGAGGTAGCGGAGCTCGTAAGTATCCCCGGTTTTCACCCAGAGGCCCCGCCGTAAAGCGGGATGGGACTTGCTGTGGCGTGAGGCTACCCAGGTCCTACCCCTGACAGACATGCTTGCATGGCGGCCGTGGTACAGCTTGGTACACAAGACATAATCCAGAGGCGTAGTCGGGACAGGCAAAGAAGGTCAGGGCAGGGTCAGCAGAGGTTCGTGCTCCAAGACGCAGAACGTTCAGGGCAGGTGTTAAACAGCAAGGTCAAGGAACGTAAGCAAGCGACTGTTACACGGTAATCAAGACTAGAAACTCCAATACTCTCTAAACACAGACGGAAAACACACCACTGGACTGGCCGGAAGTGCTGGGGGGCGTATTCCTTAAATAGAACCACGCCCACAATTGACCAATTATAGGGGAACGCCTGGCCCTTTAAATCTAGAGAAGCTGTCGCGCGCGCGCCTTAAGCAGTTGCCACGCTTGTGGCAGCCGGGACAGGCGAGAGCAGCATTCACCGGAACGCGGACAGGTAAAGGACCCGGCACAGGGGCCAGGACCGCAGAGGGATGGTCGCGGGCAGCCGCGGCACCCATGCCGGTCCCCTTGCGGGCCGGGGGGCGATCGCGGGGAGCAACGGCGCCCGCGACCCCCGTGACAACTGGGCTGCACAAAAATGAAAAAAAAACTACTTAAATCGTGTACGGATAATAAAAGGTGTTTCTTGCACCTATGCCATACACCTGCAGTGACTAGAAAAGTTCTGTATCCTATTGTAGAGTACATGGGTGGGGTCTTTGAACAAAACTGGGGGGCTGCACAAAAGGAAAAAAAAAACTACTTAAATCGTTACGGATAATAAAAGTTGGTTTTTGCACCTATGACATACACCTGCAGTGACTAGAAAAGTTCTGTATCCTATTGTAGGTACAAGATGGGTCTTTGAACAAAACTGGACTGCACAAAAGTGAAACAAAAAACTACTTAAATTGTGTACGGATAATAAAAGGTGGTTTTTGCACCTATGACATACACCTGCAGTGACTAGAAAAGTTCTGTATCCTATTGTAAGTACAAGGTGGGTCTTTGAAAAAAATGGCCTGCGCGAAAGTGAAAAAAACCTAATTTAAATTGATGTACTGATAAAAAAAGGTGTTTTGCACCTATAAAATACACCTGCAGTGACTAGAAAAGTTCCTATATAATATGTAAGTACAAGGTGGGTCTTTGAACAAAACTGGGCTGCACAAAAGTGAAAAAACCTACTTAAATCAATGTCGCGGATACTAAAAAGGTGGTTTTTGCACCTATGACATACACGCAGTGACTAGAAAAGTTTCTTATATTATTGTAGTACAAGGGTGGGTCATTGAACAAAACTGGGCTGAGCACAAAAGTGAAAAAAAAACTACTTAAATTGTGTACGTATAATAAAAGGTGTTTTTTTTTGCACCTATGACATACACCTGCAGTGACTATGAAAAGTTCTGTAGATCCTATTGTAAAGTATAAGGTGGTTCTTCTGAAAAAAATGGCCGCCGCCAAAGTGAAAAAAACCTAAATAAATTGTTCCATAAAAAAAGGTGGTTTTTGCACCTATAAAAAAACACCTGCAGTGGACTAGGAAAAGTTCTGTATAGATTGTAAGTACAAGGTGGGTCCTTTGAACAAAGTTGGGCTGCACAAAGATTAAAAAAAAAACACTTAAATCATGTTGCGATAATAAAAGGTGGTTTTTGCACCTATGACATTCACCTGCAGTGACTAGAAAAGGCTCTTTATATTATTGTAAGTACAAGGTGGGATCTTGAACAAAACTGGGCTGCACAAAATTGAAAAAAAAAACAACTTAAATTTGTGTACGGATAACAAAGTGGTTTTTTTGCACTATGACATACCACCCTGCAGTAACTAGAAAACGTTCTGGAATCCTATTGTAAGTACAAGGTGGGTCTTTGAGAAAAATGGCCTGCGCAAATGTTAAAAAAACCTAATTAAATTGTGAACGGATATAAAAGGGGTTTTTTTTTTGCACCCTATGACATACACCTGCAGTGACTAGAAAGTTCGTATCCCTATTGTAAGTAAAGGTAGGTTTTTTGTACAAAACCTGGGCTGCACAATAGTGAAAAAAAAAACTACTTAAAATTCGTAGTACAGAAAATAAAAGGAATATTTTTGCACCTATGACATACACCTGCATTGACTAAAAAGTTCGTATCCTATTGTAATACAAGGTAGGTTTTTGTACAAAACCTTGGCTGCCAAAATGAAAAAAAAACTACTAAATCGTGTACAGAAAATAAAAGGTAATATTTTTGCACCTATGACATACACCTGCAGTGACTAGAAAGTTTCTGTATCCTCCTATTGTAGTACACGATGGGTCTTTTGAACAAAACTGACTGCACAAAAGTGAAACAAAAAACTACTTAAATTGTGTACCGGGATAATTAAAAGGTGGTTTTGCACCTATTAACATACTCCTGCAGTGTACTAGAAAGTTTCTGTATCCTATAGTAAGTACAAGGTTGGTCTTTGAACAAAACTGAACTGGGCTGGCACAAAAGTAAACAAAAAACTAATTAATTGTGTACAGATAACAAAAGGTGTTTTTTGCATCCTATGACATACACATGCAAGTGACTAGAAAAGTTCTGTATCCTATTGTAAGTACAAGGTGGGTCTTTGAAAAAAATGGCCTGCGCAAAAGTGAAAAAAACCTAATTAAATTGTGTACGGATAAAAAAAGGTGGTTTTTGCACCTATAAAATACACCTGCAGTGACTAGAAAAGTTCTATATAATATTGTAAGTACAAGGTGGGTCTTTGAACAAAACTGGGCTGCACAAAAGTGAAAAAAAACAAATTAAATCATGTACGGTTACTAAAAGTTGGGTTTTTATGGCACCTATGAACATACAACCTGCAGTGACTAGAAAAGTTCTTTATATATGTAAGTACACAGAGTGGGTCATTGAACAAAACTGGGCTGTACAAAAAGTGAAAAAACAAAACCACTTAAATTTGTGGTACAGATAACAAAAGGTGGTTTTGCACCTATGACATACACCTGCAATAACTAGAAAAGGTTTTCTGTAGTCCTATTGGTAAGTACAAGGTGGGTCTTTTGAAAAAATGGCCTCGCAAAAGTAAAAACACCTAATTAAATTGTGTACGATTATAAAAGTTGTGTTTTTGCACCTATGACATTACACCTGCAGTGACTAGAAAAGTTCTGTACCTATTGTAAGTACAAGGAGGGTTTTTTGAACAAAACTGGGCTTGCACCAAAAGTGAAAAAAAACTACTTAAATCGTTGTACATATATAAAAGGTAATTTTTGCACCGTATGACATACACCTGCCGTGACTAGAAAAGTACTGTATCCTATTTTTTAAGTACAAGAGTGGGTCACTTTGACAAAACTGGTGCTGCCAAAAGTGAAAAAAAAAACTACTTAAATCGTAGTAACCGGAAATAAAAGGTGGTTTTTTGCACCTATGACATACTCCTGCATGACTAATAAAATTTTCTGTACCTATAGTAAGAACAAGGTGTTCTTTGAAAAAAATGGCCTTCGCAAAAGTGAAAAAATAACCTAATAAATCGTGTACAATAAAAAAGGTGGTGTTGTAGAACCTATAAAATACACCTGCAGTGACTAGAAAAGTTCTGATAATATTGTAAGTACAAGGTGGGTCATTGTAACAAAACTGGGCCCTGCATACAAAAGTGAAAAAAAACTACTTTAATCATGTACGGATAATAAAAGGTGGTTTTTTGCACCTATGAACATACACCTGTGTCATGACCTAGAAAAGTTCCTTTCTATATTGTAAGTACAAGGTGTCATTTGAACAAAACCGGGCTGCACAAAAGTGAAAAAAAAAACAACTAAAATTGTGTACGAACAAAAGGTGGTTTTTGCACCTATGACATACACCTGCAGTATCTAGAAAAGTTTCTGTACCAATTGATAGGTACAAGGTGGATCTTTGAAAAAAACTGTGCTGCGGACAAAAGTTGAAAAAAAAACCTATCTTAAATCGTGTACGGATAATTGAAAAGGTGTTTTTGCACCTATGACATACACCCTGCAGTGACTATAACAGTAATTTAATCTATTTGTGAGTAACAAGTGGTCTTGTAACATACCTGGGCGCCCAAAGTAGAAAAAAATAAAACTACTTAAATTGTGTACGGATACGAAAAGGTGGTTTTTGGGCAACCTATGCCAAGGGCCACCATAACAGGGGTACAACCAGTACTCCGTATAGGGGGCCCCGGTGAAAAAACAATAAGGGGGCTCCGCTGCAAGCGTCCCCCATAATTCCTCATTTTGCAGCGGGGCCAGGTGGCCGCAGCTGCCGACCAGGCTCAGCGGCCCGCAGTGGCGGGCCCCGAGCTCCAGCGGGCCCCGAGGTCATGCCGTTGCTCCCTCCGGGGCCCGGCTTCGCATCCGGCCCGAACCCCGGGGCCCCTGCTCACTTAATGTCCCCAACTCCCTGTGGATGCGCGGTGTCAGCGAGCACCAGCGCCAACTATCCGCTGCGCTCCGCCGACCGCTCTGGCAGGCTGGATGACTTAGGGTCCTACAGCCCTGCTGGGCGGCCGGCCCCTACTGTCTGGACGTAGCGGCGCGGTGACGTTCACTCTCCCCGCGCCGCCTATGCAGGGCGGCCAGAAGATTCAGAGAGGCCGGAGCGTCCAGGAGCGGGGCTCAGGTAAGTGCTTTTTTTGTTTTTTTTTCTTATGAAAGCACTCTGACTATACCTATAAAGGGGGCCCTGACTGCTGGCTGAAAGGGGGCCCTGACTATACCTTAAAAAGGGGGCTCTGACCTGCCAAAAGGGGCCTGACTATACCTAAAAGGGGCCCTAACGCTGCCTTAAAAGGGGTCACTGACGCTGCCTAAAAGGGGGCCCTGACTATAGCTAAAAGGGGCGCTGACGCTGCTAAAAGGGTGCCCTGACTATACCTAAAAGGGGGGCCGCTGAAGCTGCCTAAACGCTACAAAGGGGGCCTTGAACCCCTACCTAACGCTAAAGGGGGCCCTGACTCCTTCTCTGCCTAACGCTAAAGGTGGCCCTGACTCTGCCTAACGCTAACGGGGGCCCTGACTCTGCCTAACGCTAAAGGGGGGCCCTCACCTCTGGCCAGTCCCTAAAGGGGGCCCTCACTCTACCTAAAACAAAAAGGGGGCCCTCACTCTACCTAAACATAAAGGGTGGCCATGTGTTCCTACAAACTAAGAGGGGGCCCTGACTGCCTACAAGCCAAAGGGCCCTGACACTTACCAACAAACTAGCTAAAGAGGGCCCTAACCTACCTACAACACTAAAGGGGACTCTACCTGCACACTACTAAGGAGCCCCGACTTCCTGCACACTAACTAAAGGCAGGTTCCTAACAACCTGTATACTACCTAAATGGGGCCTGCATATCTAACCTGGGGGCTATTACCTATGGCTAATACTCACCAGCTTACCTGGGGCCGGCCTAGCAACTTATCCAGCTGAGTCTAACTACCGTAAATAGGGCCTGTCTAATTACCCTGGGGGCCTGCCATTTGCCAACCTACCTAGGGCTTGTCTACCACCTGGTAATATAATTGAGAGGGCAGCAAGCCCACAGTTGTAGCAATTTCTCCAGGGTGTTAGTTCCTCTCCCCTACCCTCCAACCCCTAGGATACTAACCTCTAAGTTTATGGCTTGTACCTGTTCTTCCACCCTGGGGTAATTTGTACAGAGGTGGGAACAGGTAAAGAGATGCTGGAAAAAGTGAGGAATGCTAAGATATTTGTGTAAATTTCTGCAGGATGAGCTTGTGGCCGGGACAATCCTCATGGCGGGTGTGTGAACGTATCAGAAGAGAAGGAAAAAGAACGACTCAAGGAAAGAAGACTCATGAGATAAGACTTCTCCGGTGAGATCCCTGATTTCAGGGGTTATTTTACTTCTTTCACTGGATCAGTGCTGTATTCACTGAATGGTGATGTAACCTGAGCTGTGTCCGAACACTATGTAGTCTCCATAAAGTAGTATCCCTAGTTATATCGGGGCGGGTAATAAGTGGCAAGCGTACACGTGTCCGATTAGTGAGGGAGTGGAGTTAGGGAACACCTACCCCTGTGAAGGATTACAGCCATGTACTTTCTTGCACTGTGATATTTTAGAAGGTGGCGAGGTTGCGTGACCAGGGAAAAAATGGAGTAGAATATGGAGCAACCTGGGTGGAGGGAGATCTGGTATGTGGGTGGAGGGGGATATTTGTAATGTGAGTGGAGGGGATATATGTATGTGGGTGGAGGTGGATATTGTATGTGGGTTGAGGGTTTATTGTATGTGGGTGGAGGGATATGGATGTGAGCTACTTAGCCCTGTGTCTTATGATATGCTAGATTACAGCTTATGTCAGACAGACTAGATATGTGACTCACATGGTATAGTAATACACAATACAGTGTCTTTTTTGCTTGACTGTATATGTGGGTAAAATGTGGCGCATTTATCTCCTAGTATCCGATTTTTTTGCTGGGCGGGGCAATCGGGTTGCTAGCACGAGCAATCAGGTTGCTGGGAGCGGGTTACAGGGGGGGCCCACTTGCTTCAGCTGTGTGGGGCCCCTGAAATTTTTGTTGGCTGCCCTGCCTATGGCATACACCTGCAGTAACTAGAATAGTTTTGTATCCTACTGTAAGTACAAGGTGGGTTTTTGAACAAACTGGGCATGCACAAAATGAAAAAAAAAACTACTTAAATCAAGTACTTGATAATAAAAGTGGATTTTTGCACCTATGACAACACCTGCAGTACTAAAAAGATCTGTATCCTATTGTAAGTACAAGGTGGGTCTTGAACAAAACCGGGCTGCACAAAGTGAAAAAAAAAAAACTGACTTAAATCGTGTACGATCATAAAAGGTGTTTTGCACCTGATGACATACACATGCAGTGACTATAAAATTTCTGTATCCTATTGCAAGTACAAGGTGGGTCTTTGAACAAAACAGGGCTGCACAAAATACAAGGTAACTAATTTCACCAAAAACTGGTAAAAAAAGCCATTCAATGCAAGGTTCAAGCATCTGGGCTCCACAATAACACACTTCCTTTCAAAAGCCCTGCCTGTCTGTCTGTGTTTGCCACAACGCCCCTGCGGCTTTTACAGCGCTAGATGCTTCTTTAAAAACTCAGCCCTAACTAACTAAGAACTGAAATTCTTTAATCTAACCTATGTTCTAATGTTCACAGCTCAGAGCATGTTGTCTGTGTGAACAAAGAGTAACTGTGGTCGCTGAGTCTGTATTTGAGGAGAAAGCAACACCACGACCTGCTCCTTATGAGACACACCTGACACACTGATGCTGAACAGGAAGGGCTGTTTCTATGTAAAACGAGGTCATGTGATTTTTCCAGCCAATGAACAACAATACACATCACAGTAATCGACTCACACACCCAGCACACCTGCTCTATTCTCTAAGCTGATATAATGGCCGCTAAAATGACAGGAAGCGTCCGAAAATGGGCTCAATAATTAATAGATTGTGCCCCGATTCTCACCTAAATTAATTACGTGATTCGGAAAATTCCGATCAACATTAAAAATCGTGCCGATTTCAAACTTTGTCGGATTATAGATCGCTCAAACTATTGAACAGTTATATGGATTACATATGGGCAGTTTTGGCACCACTGACAACAGTTGCAGTTACTATGAAATTATGTGTAAAACAATTTGCAAACAAGTGCAACGATTAGCGCCAAACTGAGACACGACTGATGAAATCGAAGCATTGAACAGTTAGATGGAATTCACTTATGGCAGTTTTGGCACCACTGACAACAGGTGGCAGTTACTATGAAATTATGTGGTAAAACAATTTGCATACAAGTGCGACGATAGTTGCAAAACTGAGACAGCACTGAGTGAAATAGAAGTATTAAAAATTATATGGATTACATATGGCGGTTTTGCCAACACTGACAACAGGCAGCATTACTAAGAAAATAATGTGTAAAACAACTTGAGCATGTACAAGGGTGCTGTTGCAAAAACTGGGACACACATACACCAGTAGAAATTCAAACACAAAAGGACAATTTCACCTCAGTGAGAGAGGTCTGCTGGCCTCAAAGTGTTAAAAAAATGCTATTTCCATGTAGTTCAGGACAGGAGAGACTAGCGCACAATATATGCACCTCGGTTCCGCCCCCCACTGCCCACCCCCATCTCCCTCGGCTTGCACACACTAGATTTCTTACAATCTCTCTCTAACTAAATCAGAACTTAAATTCTCTATCCTAAATATATCCTAAGCTTCAAAATTGAAGGATCGTTTTTCTGTATAAAAAGAAGACCTAGCTTTTTTGAGCTCATACAAAAGCTATTGATGGCAGTCAGAGGTGTTGCTCTATAGTCTATTCAGTGAGAATGTGCCTGAACAGGAATGCAGTTGAATACATAAAACGAAGGTCATGTTGTTTATTTGCAGCCAATGAGAGCCATACACCGCCCACTACTGACGTTGTATACCCCCCTTCACTCCCCTCTTATGCTCTGAGCTTATTGGCAGGCCGCCAAAATTACAAGGAAAGTGACTGTAAAAGGTGCAATTGTAAATGTGATAAAGATACCTATAATGATTTTCACGGAAACTATTGGCGTCATCGGGAATTCCAATAAACGAAAAACCGTGACGATTTCAACTTTTGTCGATAGTATCGTTCATCACTATAATTAGTGCTGAGGCGATGAAATCGCCAAAAGTTGAAATCGGGCAGATTTCTCACTAAAATCTGGTTCCGTGATGAACAGATTTATTTTCTTAAATCTGATCAATAATCGCAATCGCTGATTACTGAGCATGTGGCGGTGGGAGGGTGAAGCACGTCACCTAATGGGCTGGGATCTCATTGTCTGCTGTAATCAAATGACTTTCGATTTTATGTATGTCAATGCACTCCTGCTCGCCGCCATTAGCTTTTATACGGCGTACAGAACAGATCACTATCTCTCTGATCATCTTTCACAAAAGCTATTAGAGATTGGTTTCCCCAGTGATTTTACAACTGAAAAGCATCTGAGAAAGATTAGTAAAGCCTAGGTACAGCAAGATTACAGAATTTAGTTAGTATTGAGTCGGAAGATTTGGAATAACTACAGTCAGTGCTCTGAGTAGCACAGCTGCAAGGGGGAGGGGGTAGGGCTCCCCTGATTTCGGTGGCGGAGATCCTGCATCAGGAGATATTTCCTCCTCTCAAGCCACTGTGATATAGCAGTATATTTTATTCCTGACTAGCCAGCATCCTCCACAGCCTCAGTTCAGGGTGTCACTTTCTTTTGGGTTCAGTGTCTGCATTTCTTACACAATTTTTGCATTCAAGCTAGAACTATGATATAGCCACAAATTCATTCCTGCGTTAGCCACAACCATCACAGCCTCATCAAGTTCAGTTGTCGCTTTCTTTTGGTGATTCACATCTGCATTTCTAACTCTATTATCCTTCCAAGCCACTTGTGATAGAGCAACCAAATTTTATTTCCTGCCTACCAACATCCACCACAGCCTCAGTTCAGGGTGTCACTTCTTTGGGGTTCAGCCTCCATTTCTAATTCATATTTGTCCTTTAAAACCACGCTAACATAAGCACCTAATTTTATTTCTGCCTACCAGCATCCACCTAGCCTCAGTTCAGGGTGTCACTTTTTTTTTTTTTTTTCTTTAGGGAGCACATCGGCATTTCACTCATAATTTGTGCTTTCAAGCCACTGTGAAAATAGCCCCCAAATTTCATTCCTGCATATCCAGCATCCACCACAGCCTCAGTTCACAGGTGTCAGATTATTTTTGGGGTTCATGTCCTGCATTTCTAACTCATATTTGTCCTTTCAAGCTATGGGGCGCTGACATAGCACCCCCAATTTTATTTCTGCCTACCAGGATCCACACACAGCCTCAGTTCAGGGTGTCACTTTCTGTTGGGGGTTCACCTCTTCCTTTTTAACTTGTATTTGTCCTTTCAATCCACGCTGACGATAGCCCCAATTTTATTTCTGCCTAGCCAGCATCCACCACAAAAGCCTCGTTCGTGTGATTCACTGTTCTTTTTGGGTTCACCTCTGCATTTCTAACTTGTATTTGTCCGCTTTCAAGCCAACGCTGACATAGCACCCAATTTTATTTCTGCCTAGCCAAGCATCCCCACAGCCTCAGTTCGGGTGGTCCACTTTCTTTTGGGTTTCACCTCTCCTTTAACCTGTATTTGTCCTTTCAAGCCACGCTGACATAGCACGCCAATTTTATTTCTGCCTAGCCAGCACTCCCACACAGCCTCAGTCGGGGTTTCACTTTTTCTTGGGGTTCACCTCTGCATTTCTAACTTGTATTTTGTCCTTGTCAAGACATGCTGACATAGCACCCAATTTTATTTCTGCCTAGCAAGCATCCACAGTCTGGGTAAGGGTGTCATTTTCCTCGGGGGTGCTGTTTGCTTTATTATTATATTAGCCCTCTCAAGTTTTTCGATTAATAGAACCTATTTTTTATGTTTTTCCCTCCCCCCGTTATATAGGGAGGGGGGGCGGGACCTTTGTTTGGGGGTTTGAACTTCGGGCATGCATTCGTTCTTTTCATAAAAAAATCACTTTTCCCATAGGTGTATTCTATTGTACTCCTGTTTCTCATGGGGGAAATCCCCAAATGCAGGGCCGTCTTTTCCATTGGGCTGGTGGCAGTTGCTCGGGGGCCCCCGAGTCGGGGGGCCCCCCTGGGGCCTTCCTCCCTGCACAATGGAGGACGGAGTGATACACGCAGGGGCAGTTGGCCGATGGGCAGGTTGGGTGCGGCGTTTCTAAGCCGGCGCATGTTTTGGGGCAGGAAGCAAGTTGCTGCCCAGCCTGTCCCATCCCCCTGCACCACTGTACCAAAACTAAGGGGGGGTTCCCCTGTGCCGCTTGCTGAGCTCTTGGGGTGCAGGTATGGGGCCCCTGGTGTGTGGCCATACTCACGGGGGACATCCCCAATGACAGGTTGTGCTGTTATACAGTGTGAGAGATGCAGGACATCATTGGTCTAATGGAAAGCTGCATTCAGCCCCTCCTGGCCCCTGGGTAAGAGGGGAAGGGAAGCAGAGTCTGAACAGCAGGTCAGGAAGCCCGTAATGCCCTTCCTTGCTGTTTTGGGCCCCCTGCTGAGCTCCACTCCGATGGCTATCAGAAAACATGTCGCTGGTGCCATGAGGTCATTGCCCTGACCTCAAAAAGGCCCTGGCATGAGAAAAAACACTGAAGACGATTAAAACAGGTTAGTGAATGCCAAGAGTGTTTCGGGGGTTTTTTAGAAGATGTTCAGCACATTCATTTACTTTCCCATGTCACTTTCTCCTCCTCGTATAGTACATTCGTATGTACACCGGGGGAGACAAAAAACGTAATTCTTGTTCTCTATGGAGTTAAATTTTTCTGAAATTTGCGGTGGCTTTTTTACGTAAAAAAGGGAAAATTTTTACACCCAAATGTGTCACAATTCGCCGTGTGAACATCCCCAAATGTGTGTATGTTGTGTAAAATTGTATTTGTAAATATTGGTCTAGGGGTATTTTCAAACGCATTTCCCCAAGTTTTGGGATGTTTTGGCCGCCGCTATAGCTACTTTTTTTAAAGTACGTGTGGCCAGACATACTTCTAAAGACCCGGCCCCACCCCCACCCACCCCCTTTTCCTGGCCCGTAAGCACGGGAAAAAGAAAAAATGTCGCTTCTTTCTCAGGATCTTTCGAAATTTGGGGGGGAATAGGGCTGCAAATCAAACACTCAATGAGGCTATGATTTTCCGTTTTTGGGGGCCTTATTGGGTGTTATTGCAGTGAAATTCGAACCATAGTATGCCCTAAAAATTTACTGTGTGAAATAGCTAGCAGGGTTCCTGTGGCATATTTTTAATATGCATTTTGGGTGTTTAAAATGTGTTTTTTATGCACCAAAATAGCATAAAAAAACACGTCTTTATTGTGCCATTGTTTTCCACTGTGAATGATACTGAATGAGAGCA
Organism: Phyllomedusa bahiana; assembly: GCA_025379985.1. NCBI lineage: Eukaryota > Metazoa > Chordata > Amphibia > Anura > Hylidae > Phyllomedusa > Phyllomedusa bahiana. The sequence continues at coordinate 8,304 of JAODAL010029879.1, read as the reverse complement.
TTTAAAATTTACGAAACAAATTCAGAAAAATATTCCTTCTGTCAAAAATGTGGCATGGAAAATGCAATGGGAGAAGGATTCAGATTAGCCCCATTCGTACGTAAAACTGTTCTTAAACATGTGAAATCATGGTAATGGTATGTTTTACACAGGTGTTGCAGCACATACCTGTCCCCGACGCTAGATGCTGGGTGTTTAGAAGTACATGCAAACCCGCACATACTTTTGAGCACGTGGAAAGGGGGGCATCCCATTTACTTGCTTATCCCCTATTCTTTCTCACAGAGCAAATACGTGTCGGGGGGAAAAGGGGGCAAACATGCTCTCTATGAAAGTAGATTCCTGACGGATTATTTCGGGGAAATTGCAGCGCAATTACCCCATAGTGGGAATAAAAAAAATGGGGTGTGAACATCCCTAAAGAAAAAAGGGGTTATGCGGCAGAAATCAAAAGGGTCTCTCTGGTTTATGCTTCAATTTTAAAACATAATACTGTTGGGGAGTTTTTTCTTCGGGAAACTGAGTTATCTGCATTCGCAGGGTTTTACAAATATTTTGGGTTTCATTTAAACTTCAAAAAACAAAATTTTCTATTTTTTAAATTTCCTCCACCGCCCATTTTATTGCCTAATTCCACCCCATGGCCAGGAAGGGGGGATTTTTTGCAAAATTTTAATTTAAAATTTTTTTTGGACCATTTTTGATTTAAAACAAACTTTTTATTCCATTTTTTAGGAATGGTAATAGCTTAAAAAACCCCTTTTTGCATTTGGAAAATTTTTTTTCTATGTTTGTTTATATTTTAATAGATCAAACTTTTTTGGATGTGGAAATACAATTATGTGTTTTTTTTTTAAAATTTTTTAAATTCTTCTATCGTAAAACCCCCAAAAAAGGGTATTGATTTGAATTTTTTTATTTTTTTGGGTATTTTGTAAATACTTTTAAAACTTTTTTTTTTAAACATTCAGTCCCCTTGGGTTTCCCAAAAGGGGGCCCTGCAAAATTATTTTTAATCCTTTAAATTTCATAAAAATTGTTCGAAGGGTTGTCCCCAAGATGGGGGCCCTTTGGAACCCCTTCATTGGGTTACAGTTTCCCAAGGGCAACTAAACCCGCTTTCTGCAAATTCTTGGGGGGGGGGAGGGGCCTATCGGGGTGTTTCCACGCGTTTGCCCCTTTTAGGCTTTGTTTACACGGTTTAAAATGGGGATGATCTCGCCCCGTTTTTTTTCCCAAAAATACTGGGGGGGGAGAAAAAGGGCCCCCAAAATCTTTTAAGGAAATTTCCCACAGTTTAATAGAAAAACTTGGTTTTGCCCTCCATGCCCAAAATTGTTACGGCTTTATACCGGAAAGAGTAATGAATGTTTTTTGGGGGCCCGGGTGGGCTGGCAGCCCCCGCCCCGTTGGGAGAAACGGCTTTAATTTGCGGGTGGGTTTTATGTCCAAAAATTAAAACCCTTGGATTAAAAAGCCATGTTAAACCTGCCAAAAAGGTTTTTTAAAACAGCGGGGAATTTGGGGGTTTGGCTCTGTTCCCTGTGTTAGTGGGAGTTTTTGCTGAAAAAAAAGGGCCCCAGCTGCTTTTTGGGGTTGAGGCGCTTTTTTAAAGTTAAGACCCTTAGAGCAGCCTGAGTGTAAACACACCCCTTAGTTGTGCTATGTAATTCTGAAAAAAAAAGAGTGGTTTTTAAATTTTTAAAACTTCATGGGACTCATGATGGCTTTTTTTTGGGGGGGCCAAAGATGTTCTTTTAAAATTGGTGCCATAAAATGGACCATGTTTGTCTGGGAACCCTGAAAAAAAAAATTGTAAGTGGGGGGAAATGTAAAAAAAAAATTTAAACTTTTCCTGCGCCTTTTTTTCCCGGGGGGTTTTTGTTTTTTTGGTTTTTCCCCTTTTTGGGTTGATGTGTTTTCTGTATTCCGGGTGGTTTGGGGGGGCCCAGTTCAAAGCTTAGCCCGGGGCCCCCATAATCCCTTTTAAACCCGGCTTTGACCAAATGTTTTTCCAAATTTCTTTTTTAAAAAAATTTCAATTTTATCGTCATTGTCAGTTGTCTAAAAAAGACTCGGTTTTTAGATATTTGTAGAAAATTTTTGGTGGAATAGGACGTGGAGTGAGGTAGGAGAAGGCGCTCCTTGTTTTGTGCGGACAAAGAAAGCAAGCACATCGGGTTGCGGACCGTCGGGCCCTGTCATCGCTGGGTTGTTAACTGTAAATCTCTGTATGTGAATCTCAGTGCCCCCACCGTCGCCCGAGTACCACCAGCACAACCAGGGGGGAAAGCCTAACTTTCTCCGTCCACGTTTGACTGCCGTGTACATGGCCAGTATAGTACCACCCTTTGTGAACCAGGTGTGGGGCAGAAGAAAACGCTTTAACCCCCAACCCATAAAAAGCCAAAACCCTTAATGTTGGCATCGCCAGGCTTTTGGCCTTTGGAAAGTTCCCTTTTCCCCTGGTGGCCGAGGGTTTTCTGTGGTCTTGAACTTTCCTCCCCCATACCAGATGTAGCGGGCATTTTTTTTCCCCCGAAAAGTTGCCCCTGCCCGGGGGGGGGGGGGGGGGGGGGGGGAAGCCCTGGGGGGTTTGGGTGGTGATGCGGTGGCTCTAAAGGCCCCGGGCACACTCTTAAAATTGCGGGATGGGAGGTTTCTACCCCCCAAGGTACAGGTTTGATCAGTGCCAGGAAAAACCCAGGGGGTTGAAATTAAGGTTTTGGAGACCTCAACACACGGGTCAAGGCTGTGGGGGGCTCTGCGAACGGACCGACAGTGGGGGTGGGGGGGGGGGAAGGTGGTGTGGACAAAAGGTAAACTCTTTTCACCCCTTTGATTGTAGGCGGGAGTACATCCCTTGCCTGGCAACGTCATGAAACCCCGTGTCCCTAAATTTTTAAAACATACCGGGTTTTAATGCCCGCTGAGAAAGGCTCGAGGTTGAGTCACATTCCCGGCTTTTCGCACCCTGCTTTATAGTGTGGTGCGTTTCAGCGTCAGTTGGCCTCCCCCTAACCGTTCCATTTTTGATGTAGCAACATGCGGAATTCCACCCTCCCCATGCTCCAGCGATTTTGGGGGAGCGCGTAATGCTATTAGCAGTATGAAGTGGTGCATGGGTTTACAAGCGCGATGCAGACCCCCGGGGGTTGGCCCCAAGAGTGGAGGCAGGTGAAAGCCACTGCAGCACTTTCGAGTTTTGAAGAAGCCCAAAAATGGGATGAGGACAAGCCTTTTTTTCCCTTTCCCCAACGGGTTTTTATATTTTTAAATAATAGAATTGAAATAAAACTCAAAAAATTAAGTAAAAAAAAAACAGGAAACCCCTAAAACCCTGCTGTATCACAGCCCAAAACATTATTTTTACGTTTGGATTACCAAAAATTTGGGTTATTTTGTAGCTTTCAGTAGGCTGTCAATAGGTCCTTTTACCTTTCTATGAACCCCTGTGTTCTAGGCTTTACGGTTTTGCTGCCGAGAAAGTTCTGTCAGCACGCCATTGCTTTATTTTGATTCATAAGACTCCTCAGCCGGTTCCGCTAACCATCAGATAAAGAAAAGTCTCTTAAATGTTTTCAAAAGTCTCGAAATTTAAAGTACACATCAACATGCAGGATGCTTGTAAATGGAGAAAAATTTAAAACAAGGTGCTCCGCTGACTAAGGGGTTAAATTATAATAGCCCCCACGAACCCCCTGTTTCCGTACATTTGATCTTGTGGGGCCCAATTTTACAGAACCCTTTAAAATCCAAGGCCTGAAAAAGGAAAAATTGAGGGAAAAATGGCTGGGGGAAATTTTTTTTAAAAGATTTGGATCAAATTGTTTTCTGGATTTATTCCTCACAATTTTTACAGTGGCCAAGGGATTTTTTTTAATTTTTGGGGTCATGGGGCTGTCCCAAAAAAAACTATCTAAGGTCCTTTGGGAAAAAAAATGTGGTTTCTAACAGACTTTTGTTTTACACAATTTCAGCAGTGGCCAAAAGGGGGTCTTTTTTTAAAAAATTTTTTGGGGTGGCATGCTGCGTCAAAAAAAAAAGCTATAAATCCAAAGGTCCTTTTCCCAAAATTTTTTGAAAAAAATCTTTTTATTTGGCTATTTTTTTGAGTTTTGGAAAAGGGTCATTTTTGCGGGAAAATTTGGGGGTTCAAGCAGCTGGGAAAAGGGCCTTATATTCAAGCGTTTATTCAGGGTTTTCCTTTAAATTTTAAATCTGTTTTAAAATTTACTCTTTTTTTCCCTGCTAATTTTTCTCTTGTGCCCCTTTGGGGATTTCTGCTGTTTTTTTGGGGTCAGGCTATTGTAAAAAAGGGGGCCCAGGGGGGTAAATAGGGCAGTCTCCGGGTCAGTAAACCTTTTGTCTATGTAAAATTTCTTGGGGCATCTACAAGAAGGGCGCCCATTGTGAAATTTAAAGGGAAAGGGGCACCACAAAAAAAAGGGCATGCAAACCAAAAATGCAAATTCTTTTAAAGGGCTACTGCCGGGACCCAAAAAAGGTGAAAAAGCATGCTATTTTTTTTTACCACACACCCATATAGGGACCCCAACTATCCCCACATATTTTGACAAGTAAAAGAAGGGCAAATCGATTCTAAAAAATTGGAATTTTTTAGGAATTTAAGGAAAAACTTGGTTTTCTGCACAAAGCCGAAGTTTAGGGTGAGCAAAAGGGTGTTAAATGAGGCATAGAATCTGGGGGGAAAGGAAAGGAACCCCTCAAGGGACATTTTGCAGAAAATAAAACCCTAATAAAGCCCCGGCGGGCTTTCTGTGAGCCCACAGTTTGAGATGGGCGAATTGATTCTAACGAAGGGGGAATTGTTTTAGAATTTAAGGAAAATTTGGTCAAACTAAGCCCGAATTTTGGGGGGGACTTCGGGTGAATGAGTGTGCTTTTGTTTGGGTTAAAAGGGCCCTGAAAGGGCCAGGGCGCTACAGGGGGAAAGGCACTTGGGGGAAAGAAGGGCATACCCTGCATGAAAAGTGCAGAGATGAAGCCAATCAGGCCCGGGCGGGATTCTGTGACTTAAAACCGCACTTTTAGGGGGTTTCCCCCCCCCCCAACCGCCCCCCCCCCCCCCCCCCCCCCAACCCCCCCCCCCCCCCCCGGGGGGGGGGGCCCCCCCCCCCCCCCCCCCCCCCATCCCCCCCCCCCCCCCCCCTCCCCCGTTCCCACCCCCCCCCCCCCCCCCCCCGGTTCCCCCCCCCCCCCCCCTCCCCGGGGAATCGGGATTAAGTCTCCGACTGTTTGGGGGTTTTTTATGAAGAATGTTTTTTTAACCCGCGATTTTTGGGGGTGTCTCGTTGTCTCGGGGTTCTCCTTCTTTAACTTCTATTTTAAATTTTTTTGGGTTTTGGGTTCCAAAACCCCAGTGTGCTCCCTGCAGTGCATATACTTTTTAAAACCCTTTATTGCTAAACAGCACATTAAATATCCAAGGGGGATCAAACCCCCAGTTTCTGTTGTATTATTTAAAGAAACAGCGTTTTTACAATAAAATACCATTTCCTTTTTGGCTCCCTCAATTTTTTGGCGAAATTTTTCCCATCGGGGGTTAAATTTAAAGCATAGTTATTCAGCTGTGGGGACTCCAAAAACCGTCTTTTTTCAACCCCAAAATTTTCTTTTTTCCCTGTGGTTTAATTTACAAGCAAAGGGTTTAAAATTAAAAATTTTATTCTTGTTGTGTGGCGTAAAAAAAACGGCTTTGGGAAACACGCACAAAAGTTACTAGTTTTTTGGGGGGCTCAATTCGGGGGCCCAAATTTAACCCGGGTTTAATTAAAGCGTTGTTTTTAAACCCTGGGGTTTGTTTCCAAAAAACCCGTCTTTTTAAACCCCCAAAAATATATACATTTTTCCTGTAGCATTGTACAAAAGTTATTTTAAATAACAATTTTATCTCTTGTTGTGTAGCGAAAAAAACACGCCATTGTAACACGCTACAAAGTTAATAGTTTTTTGGGGGGTTTAAATTGTTTGGCCAAAATTTTAAAACCCGGGGGTTTAAATTTTAGTGTTGTTTTTAAGCTGTGGTGATCCCAAGAAAACCGTCTTTTTAAAACCCCAAAATTTTACTTTTTTCCCTGTGGGGGCAAAATTTCCCCAAAAGAAAAAGGTTTTAATTATAATTTTATTTTTGTTGTGTGGCGTAAAAAACACCGCATTGTAAAAAAATGCTAAAAAGCTACTAGTTTGTGGTGGCTCAATTTTTTTGGCCCGTAATTTAACCCGGGGGTTTAAATTTAAGGGTTTTGTTTTTCAGCTGGGGGTGACTCCAGGGAAACCCCGTTTTTTTTCCCCGCCAAAATATATACTTTTTTCCCTGTCCCCAAAAATTCAAAAGGGCAAAGGGTTTTAATTACAATTTTATTTTTCTTGTGTGGGCATAGAAAACACGCAAATTGTAACCCGCAAACAAAGCAAAAAAAGGTTTGTGGTTGCCCCCAATTCTTTTGCGAAAATTTAAAACCCCCGGGGTTAATTAAGTTGTTTTTTTTTTTTCAGCTGTGGTGTTCCCAAGACCCGTCATTTTAAAACCCCAAAAATTTATATACTTTTTTCCTGTAGCTTAAATTTCAAAAAGGCAAAGGTTTAAATTTGGGAATTTTTAACTTTTTGTTTTTGTAGCGTAAAAAAAACACCCCCATTTTTAAACATGTTTAAAAAGCTACTAGTTTGTGGGGGCTAATTTGTTTGGCGCAATTTCCCATCCAGGGGTTAAATTAAAGCGTTTTTTTTAAAGCTGGGGTTGACCCCAAAGAAACCCTCATTTTCAAGGGCCAAAAATTTATATACTTTTTTTCCTGTAGCATAATTCACAACCCTGGGTTTAAATTTTTCCCAATTTTATCTTTTTTGGGTTGGCGTTAAAAAAAAAGGCATTTGTAACACGTTAAAAAAGTTTATTTTTTGGGGTTTTGGCCTAAATTTTTGGCGAAATTTTTAACTTTGCGGGGGTTTTAAATTAAGCATTGTTTTTCAGCTGGGGTAAAAATTAAAATTTTATCTTTTTCTTGGGGTTTCTGCAGTTGTACCCAGAAAAAGGAATTTTTTTTTCCCATCCACTACAAGAAATTCTGTCCCTAACCCATTCCAAAAGGTTAATTAAGCCTTTTTTGTGCTTTTATTTTCAGTTAAAATACCCCAGAGTTTTTAAACGGAAAATTTAACAAGTAAATTTTTTTCCTCCCCCACTTGGGGGAGCGAAAATTTATATAAAAAGGGGGGTTCCCCAAGCTTTTTTTGTGGGTTATTTGGTGTCAAAACGGGGTGTGTATTTATCCTATAAAAGATTTTCTTAAAAAAAGTGTCTGTACCTTTTTAGAAACAAACGTTTGTAAAGCCCAGAGGGGTTTGGCGGCTTTCCCACGGGCGAGGGGCCCAGGGGCAAAAAACTTTCCCGGGAAACAGGCCCCGGGTTTGGGAGCCAGAAAGGGGGACGTCGCAGCGGGGGTCACTCGGTGGGGCCCCAAAAACTGCCGTGCCCATTAGCGGCCGTGTATGACTACCCAAACCCAAGGGGTTTTTTTTTTTGGTTAAACAAAGGTTCATCCACTGCCTCCGAGAGTACATATGAAAACCCCCCAGCCAGGGGTCGGTGGGACATCAGACCCCAACCCTTTTATTTTGGGCTTGGCCGGGGGGCGGGGTCAGGGGCCCTCTAAGCCCTAAAAACCCCCTCGGCCCCACCCGGTTCCTTCAGAAAAGAGATCTACTATGTGGTCGGGGGCCCCCACCCGCCATATTTTGGGGATGAAAATTTTTGGGGGGAGGGAGTTCAGAAATTGGCAGCAAAGAAAGGGGGCCAATTTCCCTGTTTTTTGCAGTAGGGGGGGAAAAAAGTATGGGAGGGTTGAGAAGTGGCATGGGGGGTTTCATTTTTGTTTTGGGGCCCGGGCCTCTGCATACCAAGCCCGGTGATGGGGGACAGAGGGCCCGTTTGAAACAAAAATTTGATGATGATGTATTTGACCGCATTTGGGGGGGGGGAAGGGGTGAGGAAAGGGCTTCTTCATCGCAGGAGAAGGGGGGGTCACTGGGTCGGGGCAGCGGTGCGGGCCAGCAAGGGGGTCTTTGGGGGCCGTGAGTCAGCGGGGAAAGAAGCGTGTGAGGGTGGGAGAAAAAGGGGGCCCGGGGGAAAAAAAACCCGTTTCCGCAGGCCCAAAGAAAGTAGCAGCCGGGGGCCCTCGCGACACAGCGGGGGGCAGTAGTAAAATCAGTGCGGAGCTTTTGGGGAAAAAAATCCGTTACTCGGCGGTGGGGGCGGGCCCTTTCCCAAAAATCCCACCG
>JAODAL010029878.1:0-50878 GCA_025379985.1 Phyllomedusa bahiana | reverse complement strand
CCATATACATAACAAAATGTTAGGGATATTTGGTTTTTGGTTAAAATTTCAGGATGAACATAAAATTTCTTGAATTTTTTTTAAATAAACTAAATGAAACCATCTCTTAACTTTAGAATGCACATGTCCAATTGTTCAGTGTTTCAGTACTTTCTGCACAACTTGCAGATCTCTAACAAGGAGCTTGATGGCAAAATTTACAACAGGAGTTTAAACCCTGAATCGCCCAATTCATTTAGGAGATCAGTTTGAATTGGGATTTAAACAGTCCTCCTCAATATGCTGTTCAAATTTTACATCATGAGACCAAGACACCTTAAAACTGATCAACAGTACCTCGCCATTGTGAGGCTTTAAGCAGGATGCTCTCAGACGGAAGTGACCACTGAGCTTAGAGCATTGCATCCTGCTGATGACATTCAGTGGCAGAGATAAAGAGAGACTGGAAGAATCACAGAAAGGCAAAGAAGTGGACATCCTTTGGCTACAACACACAATGATGACCGCTTCATAGCAAACAAAGCGGATAATAAATGTCACACAAGTCCAGTCACGTTTTAGGGAGGTGATAGGCGCCCAAGTGTCACTTCAGACCATTTGTAACCATTTACATCAGCGTGGTCTGTGTGTTTATCTTTCTCTTGGCATCAGAGTGCTGCTGGTTTCCATTTTCTTGTAGAGTTGGCAAAAACATAAATACATACCCATAGCTAAAAAAAACATTTTCTATATATGATATCTCTAAATGATGTACAGCTTCCAAATAATACAGCTATACTATTAACAAATATCACCACACCTTCGACATCTTAGGGCCCCTATGCTCGTGGGGCCTTTGGTCAACTGTGTAATGTACCCAATAGATAAGACGGACCTGCCTGTATTATTTGTCCCCAGCATTATAACAGAGGTGTTACCGTTTAATGTAATCCTGTCTGTGATGATAATACTACAGAGAAGTGATCGCTGCAGAACAGGAAGAGACATCCTGTATTGAGGCTCAGTGTCCACAGTGAAAACTGCGAGACTTCTGGCTTTTTTAAAATATGCAAATGTAGCAAGACTAAACATGACATGTGATTCAACTTTTTCAGTGCTTTATAAGGGCCTCTCTTTACAGATAAGAGCAGAAACTGTAACACAAACAGCCGTGATATCGTGGTCAATCGCACTCTGCTACATCTGTAATGTTGTAGAGATTAGAAAAAAATTACTTTGTTTCAATTTAAATGTATGAATTCATAAAACATTGAATTTCACTGTGCATTATTAATTGAGTAAGGACAAAGTATAACATCCTAATAAAGTTCTTATACCAGGGGTACATTTATACCTAATAATCTATACCCTAAAAGTACTGAACAAGATAATTAAACAAAAAGTGTGTTACATGATCTTTTTCAGAGCCTATAACCTGTGACTCAACAAAATCAGAAGGGGCCATTTATCACCCTGTGGGCACATTAGCGGCCCTGGTAGGAAATAGGCCATGTCCCCACTGCATCGGTTTGCCGCCGGTTTTTTCTGACGGCTTGCGGTTTTGCAAACCGTCTGAAAAACCGGCCGCAAACTAACACATGTTCATTCTTCCGTCCGGATTTCGGACGGTTTATGAACATCGCAATGTGAAGAGGGAGGGCTTTTCTCCGCAAATCACAGAGAAAAAACACTAAAACAGGACAAATACCTGTCGGATAAACTGACCGATATTTGTCCTCTCCCGAGGGATGAGTCCATACACTTATATTGAACTCTGTTTACACATTGAGTTTTTCCTATCAGAAAAATCCAACGTAATTCCTGGCAGAAATCTAAGGCAGAAGTAGCTTTCACCCCTGATTTGGATGAGGGTTAGCCCTTTTATTACTCCTTCCGGAGTGGGATCCAATGAGGATCCGCTCAAAAGAATGAACATGTCCATTCTCTTTTTTTCTGCACCATGGATTTATAATGTTGTAGTTCAGTATTAACTACAGCCAGACTGCCCATTAAAAAGAATAGGAATCGGATTACACAAGGATTTTAACGTGGACTCCAATGTGAAATATGTGTCCAAATTCTCGTTAAAATCCGTCACATGAATTTACCCTGACACTGATAGTGCATACAATATTAAATAATTTCACGGCACACGAGATTAGTTGCATTTGAATTATATGAAATTTATATTAGGATAATATGTATATCAAGTAATTTCAGTTACAGAGAATCAACATAGTCGAGTGCCTCAATATACAGACTAGTATAGTTTGGTACAAAGTAATAGTGATCTAATATTTGAACGTTTCGGCTGTCGCCACAGCCTTCGTCGGCCAGATCACTGGAAAGAAAGCAGTAAAATTAAAGGGCATAAATACAAATAATTGAAGGGGCAAATGCAAAACAGTAAAAAAGAAAAAGTTTAAAAAAAAAATAAAAACATAAGACGAAACAAAATTGAAAAGAACTCAGAGAGAACATGTATAGACCGTGTTGTAGGTATAGAGACACCGGAAAAAAAAGAGAGAAAGAAAGACGAAAAGAAGACATGATATAAGTAGCAGAAAAAAAAGGAGAATGATATAAATAGCAGAAAAAAAGCTGAAAAAATGTGACCATACTGAAAAGGTAAAACAAAAACAAAAGTATGCAGATAAAAAGAAAATAAATGATCAATGTATGATGCAACGAGTAAAGGGTAAAGTGCATTGTGTAAATGTGGGCTTACCAGTACTAGATGGAGTAGGAAAAACTGTAGTAGAGAACTGCAAATTTAGCAAGTGCTCTCAAGAGATATAGTTGGGGAGCTGTAAAAAGGGCATAAAAAGTAAATTAGGAGAAAGGTGTGTAAAGCAGAGTAATATGGGAAGGAGGCTGGGTGGAACGTCCTTACCAAAAGTGGGACCCGCGTCAGGGGAACACTAAAAGGGTAAACAGAAGAAAGGATGTGGGGCCCTACCAACTGAAATAGGTAGGGGTTCAAACAAAAATGGACCAAAGAAATGATGATAGAGGGAGCCCATGCTATAATGGCTAACATACCTATGCAGAGGTAGGGACTGGTTTGAAAACGGCGCCAGTGGCAGCCAGGGAGATGTGGGCGCGGTCCCTCGCTGGAAGGGCGCGACGCCGCGTCTTAAAGACGCCGGCGCATGCCCAATAGAGAAGTGTGGGGTGAGGGAGAACGGCGCTTTGCGCGGGATCCGGCCGAAATGGTCCGTTGTCTCGCGTGTGTGCGCAGCTGTAAACAGAAGTACGGGAAGGACTGTAAAGGGGAATGGAAAAATAAAGAAGAGGTCTTGTAAGAGAATGAAAGGAGTGGAAGTGGATGAGGTGAAAGTCATGGTGGCCAACAATAGTATATATACGGAAGAGGAAACAAAGTTAATCATTCTTGTACCGGGATGAAACAGGGTTGTATAGATGTAATGTAAAGGGAGAACAAAAGAGAAAGGTATAGAAAAGAATATGGGAAAAGATATCTAGAATGAAGGATAGGTCCACGGTCCGATTGCAAATAGTAGGTAATGGCAAAAGATAATAAACGTTGTCAAAAGTACATGAGTCGTCAAAACATGGAAGTAACTTTTAGGAAAAAAAGATCCAAGATCTGTTGTATATCTCACCCATCGCGACAGGTGTCACAGACTCGGGTAGAGTTTAGCGATTCTGAAAATTAAATACATCATATCAGATACATAAAACGTGACTTAATACATCATATTATGCATGTGTACTTGTATAAACGTAACATACCAAAAATTAAAAGACAGGAAATGATGTATGGAGCGGCATAGGGGTATACCCAATAGTAGTAGGTGTATCAATGTCTGAAACGGAGACATAGTGGGAACCATAAGTATTTATAGGATGTGGATTAATAGTGGTAATTATTTTAAAAATTAAGGTCACTTTCCCTGTTTTAAGCCGTTTGGGATGTAAGCTATCTAAACGGTGGATCCAATAGGCTTCAAAAATTTTTTTAGGAGGGCAATGCGGTTACCGCCCCTCCTTGGGGGGGACATGTTCCAGTACTTGAAAATGGGGAGTTGGCTTATTTGGTGATGGTTGTCCTCAAAAAAGTTGTGGGAAGCGGGAGCCATATCTTTTTGCACCTAAATTGTGGACTTATGTGCTGATAAGCGATCCCTTAATGCGTTGTGTAGTTTCGCCATATAGAGTAGGCCACAGGGGCATTTGATCAAATATACAAAAAATGAGGTGTCACAAGTAAAGAAGCCGATTACTTTAAAGGGTGTCCCGTTGTGGGGGTGATGTACTACATCCCCTTTGATAATACTCGAACAATTGTTGCAATGCAAACAGGGGAATGTGCCATTCCTAGGAGTCGCAAGTTGTGTCTGTATTCATCGGCTCTCACTAGATGGTCCCTAATGTTTTTGGGGCGTTTGTAGCAGATTTGTGCTAAAGTCCGGAACTCTGGGATGTCTGGGTAGCCATCTCGAAGAATGTACCAATATTTGCGTATGGTTTTGGTGAGCTTAGGCATCAGAGGGTTGGAAGTGTTGATGAAATTGACCCTTGGAAGGTTAGGGCCAAAAGGTTTTTTTAGGGCTTGTCTGTGTTCTGGTTCTAGTTATGAGTCTTTCTGGGTAACCTCTTTCTTTGAAAATTTATTGGACATCATGTCCAATTGAAGGTCGAGTTTATCGGGACTGTAACAATCTTTTAACTCTGGTAAATTGGGAAGAGGGAAGGGAAGTCTTGGGGTGGACTGGGTGACAGCTGCTAAAATGGAGGAGGGAATTCCTATCTGTTGATTTGGTGTGGAGATCAGTGGTAATATTGCCTTCAGGGGATTTATTAACCCAAGTGTCAAGGAAATTAATGCGAGACTGATCGTTGTGAATGGAAAAGGTGAGACCTGGTTTGATGGAATTGATAAAATCAAAAAAGTTGGTAATAGACAAATCAATCTCCCTTTCCCAAATGCAAAATATGCCAGGCTATTGCATGTCTTAAAAAGAGTTCATTGGGGTAAATGAATGTTGTTTCGATGGTGGCCATAAAAATGTTGGGGATACGGAGGGCCATGTTGGAAAACCCATGGCCGGTTACCTTGGCGTTGAGAAAAAAACTCATCCCCAAAGAGGAAGTAATTCTCAGTTTTGCACTAAGGTGAGTAATGTAATACAAAGGTCAAAACCTCAGAAGGTGTCAAATTCAGTAGTGCGGAGCATGTCATGGGTAGCATGATGCCATTGCATGGCGAATAGAGATATAGAGGTATTTTACATGAAATGTGATTAAGATTTGGAATCAGGAGATGTGGGGGTTTAAAGATTGTAAAAATGTCCAAAAAGTGAGGGGTATCACGGATGTAAGATTTGGTTTTGAGTAAAATTGGGGTGAGGATCTTTTCCAGGAATTGAGCTATAGGAGAAAAGATTGAGTCGGTTGAGGGACTATGGGGTGACCCTGGTGGATTATGTAAATCTTTGTGGATCTTTGGTAATAATAGAACACCCGGGGTGATGGATGTTTAGCCTGGAGAAATCAAAGGTCTTACGTCGATAATCTTTGGTCAAGGGGCAACGTCAAGGATGGATTTTATCTTGGAATAGGTGGAACCAATTTGGGTCATGTTCCAATGGTGTGTAGGTAGTGTCGTCAGATAGTTGCCATTGGATCTCAATAGGTACTTTTTCCCCGGTCCAACACCACAATGGCTCCCCCCTTGTCAGCTGGTTTGATGATTATTTTTGGGTTATTGCGTAGTGAGGATATGGCTTGTCTTTTTCTTCATATGTAAGATTATTAGAGACATGAAATTGATGTTTATTTTTCAATGTGTTTTTGATGTCTCTATCTACCAGTGAAATGTAAGTTTCTATTTTATGATAGGTACGTGGAGGATTGAATTTACTGATGTTTCTCAAGTTCATGTTGGAGATGGAGAGAGTAGGTGTATCAATGGAATGGGTAGAGTAATTGGTCTGGTGAAAATGTGCCTTAAGGTGGAGGGATCGGTAGAACCGCTGTAGTTCTTGTTCTACGATAATTGTGTCGAGGGGGGGGGTTGGGCAAAATGAAAGTTCTTAACTTAACAGGTCCATTTCTGCTGACGTGAGGAGGGTAGATGAAATATTGATCACTAGATGATGTTGTAGTGGGGGGGACGAAGTAGGACTTGTATTGTTCTTATTAGCTGTGTGAGTCCGTGTAGGACCTACCCTCGAGCGTGTATAGACACGTGGTTCCTCAGTTCTGTAGCCGTCTGATAGTGCATCACACTAATGCTCTTTCTTGAAGGAGTCTGTCATAGTGACATGTTGTCTTTAGGATTTCTACAGAGTTAATACAATAATTAGAGAGTAAATCTGGTTGCTATGTACTTGGCTTGTGTTGTGCATTTGTGGGATTGCTTAGTGGATTAAATAATAAAAAAAAAGAATCTTATCTTATTGAATGTAGAAACTGCAGGTGATACACAAATGAATTATCCTGAGCTGTGTGTTTCCTTGTTTTTATTCACTAGACGAAAAACTAAATTAAAGAAAGAATTAAGGCTTCATTAAAAATATTTACAGTGCTGTTACTTTTTAATAAACCTTAGAGTATTAGTGCTGGTAGAAAAAAATGTGTTCTCTTTCTTTGAGAATTGTGGAAAGGTTATTAAGAAATTTTATCGCTGAGTTTGCATATAAACCAGTCCATGGTTAGAAATAAATCTAGACCGCATTGTTGAGGGTCAGGATGTGCAGTTATTTTAGAAAAGCTCATCCAGAAATTCACTCCCTAAGAAAGTAAAAACTTTTTAAGGTGCTCAGCCCTGTAGACCACAGCTCCTGACTTACACATACTCATGCTATACATATACTGCACCTGCCAACATAAGGTAAGGAGTGGCAGCCCTGGTAACGGACATCTCACACAGTATATGTACATTATAACCAACAAGGATACTATATAATAATCTTTATTCATATAGCTTCACCATATTCTGAAATCGGACAGTACAGGTACAAACAAAATCAGACATTAGGGAGTTACAAACTAGTCAACAATTCATACAAGAGATATGAGGATACTGTTCCCAAGAGCTTACAGTCGGTGATTACTTTTCACAATCGTTGGGCTATCTATCGATTTGTCTATATGTTTTTATCTATCGATCTATCCCTTATCTATTATCTGTCTGTCTATCCACCCATCTTTGTATATATTTGTTTATCATTTTTCTTGTCTATCTATCCCTTATTTATCTATCTATCTATAATCTATCTGTTTGCCTATCTCTATCAAATGTATCTATGTATCTGTCTATAGATATGTTTTTCTATTATATATCCATTTGTCTTTCTATTTTTTTTAATCTATCTATTATTTATCGATCTATCATATAAGCGTTAGGATATGTTCACATGTCGTACTTGGGCGCGTACTTCATGGGCTGCAATACGCATACTTCTAAAGCATGGGGGGCTGGCCCCCATTCACTTTCACTAGCAGCGGCATGTAAGCACTGCGAAGAAGTGACATGTTGATCACCGGGGGAGACAAGATGTAATTCGTAGTTCTGTATGAGAGCAATGAATTACCGTAATTGCTGCGCACATTTTGCCACGTATTTGCACTTTAATATGGCCGAAATGCACGCCTCAATTACGGTAATTCATAGCTCTCATACAGAACTACGAAGTACGTCTCGTCTCTGCAATTATGCCGTGTGAACATGCCCTTAGACACATAACATACATTGTGGACAGGTAGTACATTAAAATAGAATATAAAGTGGTGGTGATTATATAGGATAAATGCTGTGTAATTACTCATGAATAACACCCACTGAAATTACTGGTGTCAGTTAGTATCTTATAGATTCTGTTTATCCTTCAAAGATGAGCATCACATTACTAGTAAGGGGCCTGATTTACATGGACTCCAGAGGTTCTGTAAGTAGCCTCTGTCATACATTCCATCAAAAATGATGGAAAAAAATTGTACATCAGGCAGAACACAGATGTGAACCAGGCCTAAGAGAGTAAATAAATGGATGAATAAGTTATAAATGTTCTAAAACAGTCCATCCCATGTTAGGATGAATTGATGAACTAGCAGCTTCCATTCTATTACTTTTGCATTTGGAACCCACATTACTGAAATGCAGTAGTTCATAAGGTAATTAGGCTTATTGTAAACCATTTATTGGTCTGAATATTTAGTGTTATATTATTGATGAAAATGTTAGCATTTTTACAATTTTAAAAATTTTACGATTTTTACAAGTTGGTAAAATGTTAGCATTTTTACAATTCTTGTGCCTGAGGAGACATTTTGCCATTCTTTGGGACACTGTGGATCTCCTAACATAACTAAATCTCAAGGAATCGCATGTGGAAATGGGTCACTGTTTCTTTTAATATCACTTAGTTTTCTCTGTTTTCCAAGGGTTAAAGGGGTTGTCTCATTACAAGGATTGCTTTTTATATTCTAGATCTTGCAAAAACAAGTCACTTTGCAATATGTGTCCATTAGCAGTGTCCTACCTATTCCTAGATATTCCCTCTTGTATGGGCTGCATCAGCTCCACAGGTCGCTATAGCTACAGACCTGCTTGATTTATCCTCATAGGCTGCCAGCACTGGTTTCTATAGCTACAGACCTGGCTTCTACTGCAGCCTAATGGAAGCCAGTAAACACTTCCCTGAATTCAAAATGAAACCAAGAAAACAGGAGGGATCAATGTAGTGAGACAACCCCTGTAATAGCTGGTGGGAACCAAACTGCTGGGACCTCTACCCATTATGAATATAGAGGTTACAATTGCCCTTCTTGATTTGAGCATAGGCTGCATATGTGCACTGCCACTTCTTTCAAACTGTATGAGACTGTATGAGACTGATGGAGCAGTAGTAGTAGATCACTAGTGGTCTCATTGGTCCACCTCCACCAATTACATACTGTCATAACAGAGAATCCCCTTGAGTTACAAGGTACCCCAAATTTTCCTCAGCCCTTATGTCCCCTACGGTCTGTCCTGAACTATTGGAGCCTCGTTTTGAACACTTACGGCTTACCCTGGGCGATATCCTTTCCTATTAATACTTAGAAATACTCTGCTTTATGGGATCCTTCTATTTCCTGCACCTTAGGATTATTTTTGTCCTTGATGAGATATCTGTCGGTAACTGCTGAACAATGAGTTATGAACTGCCACAATTATCAGAGACGTTCAGTCTTGTTTTGGCTAATCTTTCACACAAAAAATGTATGTGGGAAGTTTTTAACGTGCTGAACTCCTGATGTTGTGTTACTGTTTCCTTGCAGAGATGGGAATCTTAGATCATGATGCACCCGACCGGATTGTTCAGATACTGCAGCAGACCTCTTTCTCTAGCTGTTATTAAAATACATAGGAACAAAAGGCAGGCAGCAGGGCAGTATTGATTTAATGCGTTTGGAGAAGCATATTAGTCCTCTACATATGGTTCACTGGCTAAACTTTTCTAATATCGGCATGGCACAGGTGCATTATTAACCAGACAAAGAGCACTCTATAACGGTGCTTTCTGAAAAGACATCCGATTATTGCAGGGTTCACCCTACTTATAGAGTTCAGGCAAGGAAAAGCTAGGTGTCTGTCGGCTTTTAGAGGCTGGTTTTCAGCATTTAACAGAGGGCATGTAGGGGAAACCATCTGTAGCACAGCTGACCCTCTTCTATTCAGATCTCAGCTTATTCTGAGAGATCTTAACTTTGTTGCTTCTAACAAGAAAAACCCCACATTCTTTCGGCAGCTTAGTCAATTTCATTTTAAGTCTGCAGGAGCATTCAAGATAATATCTGAACACTACTCTTTTTTTTTTTCCCTCCTATGAGCAGCTGAGGCATTTATTGAAACATTGGCTTCTTATATGTTCTTTGAAATAGTAAGATCTGCAGTATTCTTTGTATTTTTGAAAGAAAAGACTAAATGTATTCTTTGTATTTGTTAAGGAACTGAGTAAGCTCTATTTAGCGATAAAATGGTTTACTTATCACAAACATGAAAAATATTATGACATTAAAAGATAAAGCTCCGGCTGGGACTGCGTTCTTTATAATATCTGCAGTTCTCCAGAAGTATTAGTGAAATGTCAGTTAAATTGTCCTCTAAAATCATTAAAGGACAGGACGCCTAAGAAAATTGTGGAGGGCACGGGAGCCACGCCGTGTTTTATAATGTACAATCCAATCGTCTGCTCTATTCTTCTTAATGTTAATGTTTCAATTTTTGTTCTATATGATAACATTTTCACAGACTGCTAGAAAACAGATAGTTAGATCCTGATGGAAGCGTTTCTTAATTTGTACTTTAGGGTTTAATGTGCGTTCACGAAATATTCTGACATTCACATATTTTTGCTGTAGATATGATAATATTAAGCAGACTGTTGCCCAACTCTCAGTTAATGAACTCATCTGGTTTTTAGTTAGTGAGGACGAAAGGACAATGAGAATATCATTTTTGGTACAAGGAATAGATTACCACTCTTCAGAATATATAGCCTTCCAACCTTTGAAGTTTTCCAAAGTCACCTACCGTGTTTCCCCGAAAATAAGACCGTGTCTTAGGCCTCGTTCACACGGCTTATTTCTCCGCGGATTGGCGTCGTACTGCGTGCCGAATTTGCGCTTCAGTACGGCGCCAATCCGCGGCAGCAATTACGGTAATCCACTGCTCTCATTGAGAACAGTGGAATACGTCGCTCCTCACCGCTCGGCAAATCCGCCCGCGGGGGGAGAAAGGTGACATGCACATTATTTACGGCGCGGACGCGCCGTAAACAAATGCATTGTCTATGGGGCCGGGAGCGGCTCCCCCCGCCGCGCTCCGTCCCCGCCCCCGGCCCGCCCCTTTATTCACGGCGAATTTGTCGCGCTCAATACGGCGCACAAATCCGTCGGGAATAAGCCGTGTGAACACGGCCTTAGCCATGTTCACAAGGCTTATTTAGGCACGTATTTCAGCCCGTAATTTGCGGCATACTGCGCAAATTACGGGCTGAAATATGGCCAAGTCATTACGGTAATCCACAGTTCTCATAGAGAACTATGGATTACGTCTCCTCTATGGGCCGGCCGCCCGCTCCCGCCCCTTCCACACGGCGTAATTGCGGGGCGTAATTACGCCCCGCAATTAAGCCGTGTGAACATGGCCTTCTATTAATTTTTGCTCCTAAAGACGAGCTAAGACTTCTTTTTAGGGGATTTTTTTTTTATATTTCTATAGAACAATAATTTCACATTTATTGTTGAACAAAACATCAAACATGTATTAATATACTGTAGTGATTTCATCACAAACATCAGCATAAGCAGCCAAAGTCTTATTTTCGGGGCTGTCTTATTTTCGGGGAAACAGGGTAGTTCCTCGTACAGATTCTCCACTAGATGACCCTTTACCTTATAACAGTACAGGCAGTCCCCGGGTTACAAACGAGATAGGGACTGTAGGTTTGTTCTTAAGTTGAATTTGTATGTAAGTCGGAACAGGTAGATTTATTAAATGTAATTCCAGCAAAAAGTTTTTTTGTACAGGGAACAGTTTTTAAATTTGTTTTGCTGTCTTTGCCTTTTTTTTAGAATATTTCACCTAACGTTCTGTATGTCATGTGCAGCTGTAGCATGCTGGCACTTGGTTATCATGGTGCGTGACTCAGTGTTGAATGTCAGCCACACCCCATAAGTCTCCGTTTGTAACTAGGGGACGTATGTAAGTCGGAACGATGTAAGTAGGGGACTGCCTGTATATATATATAGAAGTTGCAGATATTATGTACATTATGTGTATAGTATGTAAAATAATTACAACCCCAATTCAAAAACAGTTGAACATAGAACACATTTCAGAAGCTGAAATTTAGACATTATTCCATTTCATTGGAAAACATTAACTCATTTAGAAATTAATGGCAGTTACATATATTAAAAATGTTGGAACAGGGCTATATCTACCATTATGTAGCATCCTCTATTCTTTTTGCAATAGTCTGTATACATCTGGGAAGTGAGGAAGCCAATTTGTTGGAGTTTTGGGAGAGGAATGTTAACCTATTCTGGTCTGATGTTGGATTCTAACTGCTCAACAGCGTCCCAACTTGTTTGGTATTGGGGTTGTGTAAAATCAACACTAAGGGCAACATGTCCGTAAAGGTTTTTAGGCGTATTAAATCAGTGTAAATTCTGATCCTTTCAAAAATCTTACATCAGTTATACCTTGCATAGTAAACTTAATGCGTCAAAAAAAAGCGCATTGTGCAAATCGCAGCACTTTGCGTATCATTGGTAGTGTATGTGATGCACCTATCGAGGCACATTGCGTAATGGAGGCGCATAACATATCATTACTAGTGTATGCAATGTGCCTCGATAGGCGCATTGCATTATGGAGGAGCACAGCGCATCATTGCTAGACATGTAATACGCCTTTTTAATTGCATTACAACTTGTTGTAACCAGCATTTAATGCGCTTAATTTTGGTGTACGACAGTTAATTTACATCGAGAATATGGTGTCAAAAGTGTTTTTGCTGCAAAATAGACAAAAAAAAGACGCTTGCATATTGGGACATGTCGCCCTAAATGTTCTTCAAATGTCTGAATTAAGAAAAGTGACACATTTAAGCATCTGTATCTTGGGTAATACGCTCATCTGTCTTACAGCTCTGGTCTCTTTATTAGACTTGGTATATTGAAGCAGTGAGGTCACTTTGAGACATTCCGGGGAATCGTCCTGTTTAATTCTGTGGTTTGGTGCCAGAAGACCTCACAGCCTACTGATCTTCTAATCTGTTATTTTGAAATAATAAAAAAAAAAAGACCTATTTATCTAACATGCAACAATTCCTCAAAAGATTGTTATAATATAATTGCTGCACTTTTCTCAGAGTGATGCTATAATAACCTCATAGTGCAGGGAACCCTACATACAGTGTATCCATTCCTGTGAAAGTTACTGATGATGGCTGCTTACTAAAAAAAAATTAAATATATGAATTTATTATTTTTTATCTTTCCATGATAGTTGTTAGACCAATCTTTTCTAGCTACTCTATTCTATTACTCCTTAGAACTTAGTAGATTTGTGCCTTGTTATGAGTAAGTTTATGTTGTAAAGTCAGAAATTCTCTCTATGCTTGCTAAGTGGATGGCCTTTCACGGCGTGATATAAGAGTTCTGCTCTTAACGTTTCAGATATCTTCCATTTTCTGCTCTCAGCCAATCAGTTGTCTCCTGTTTTCTGCCTTTCTCCAGTTAGAAATATCTCACATTCTGCTCTCAGCCAATCAGATGTCTCCTGTTTTCTGCTCTCCACCAATCAGATGTCTCCCATTTTCTGCTCTCAGCCAATCAGTTGTCTCCTGTTTTCTGCTCTCAGCCAATCAGATATCTCCCGTTTTCTGCTCTCAGCCAATCATTTATCTCCCGTTTTCTGCCCTCAGCCAATCATTTGTCTCCTGTTTTCTGCTCTGAGCCAATCAAATGCTTCCTGTTTTCTGCCTTTCTCCAGTTAGAAATATCTCACATTCTGCTCTCAGCCAATCAGATGCTTCCTGTTTTCTGCCTGTCTCCAGTTAGAAATATCTCACATTCTGCTCTCAGCCAATCAGATGTCTCCTGGTTTTTGCTCTCCACCAATCATTTATCTCCCGTTTTCTGCTCTCAGCCAATCATTTATCTCCCGTTTTCTGCTCTCAGCCAATCATTTATCTCCCGTTTTCTGCTCTCAGCAAATCATTTGTCTCCCGTTTTCTGCTCTCAGCCAATCAAACGCTTCCTGTTTTCTACCTTTCTCCAGTTAGACATCTCTCACATTCGGCTCTCAGCCAATCAGATGTCTAATGTTTCTGTTCTCTGCCAATCAAGTGTCTCTTCTCCAATCTGTTCCTCATGCTGTTTCACTTAAACATGATATTCCAGCCGGACTCCCCTCCTTTCCCTTCCACCCCCCATGGTTTATAGTTATGATTTTACTCTGAGGAGGTCTTTGAACATTTATAGACAGCCTGCAGGATGGGACAGTACAATTATGTGCTGGTGGAAAATTAGAAAGATGTCACACCCCAAATAAAATATATTACCAAGTCCTCTGACTAGTTTATGTGGCTTCTATAAACTGTGCATATATGCTATGTATTAAACTGTTGGTATGTTGCAGTTATGAGTTAAAGATCCATACACTCTGTCTTTATAATAGCAGGTGGTGCATGTAACTAGGCCAATATAATTTATCTAAGAATCAGCTATCCCTGTACTTTGTTCAGCCTTTAGGATACTACTGCCTCATTGCTTCTCTTTTACCCACTATGCACAAGTGGCTGCAAATCGCTCTGGGGTTTCCACAAATAATAGGATGCAACAGATCTGAAATACTTGTAACAATGATACCTAATTGCTGTATCTTGTAACCCTTTCGCCTTTGCCATTGCATCTGCATCTTAGTTCAACAGTTCTTAATATATAGACGGAAACAAGAAAGTAATTAACTGATCTTTCAGCATGGCTACACACTTGCCTTAGGATTCTCCACGAAGCATTGCATTGCGTCCTGGTTCAAGGAATAGCTTAATCACTTAAATTGATGTTAAATGATTTTGAGTTGGTACGGAAGTGTTTACAGCACACGGTTCCTGCACATAGCATTCTCTCAATCATTACTAACACAACAGCCAGTGGCTAAACACAGATCGTATTGGGTGATTTTATAGGGCAAATTGGAAATTATAGTTCAGCTTTATTTTCATTTAATCTTTCTCCAAATAAAGTTGAGGATTATACACAATTGAAGGTTGCATTTTCTCTAATCATGAGTGCCCACAAACCCTCAATTTATTTAGAAGATGTTGCCTCGGTGCATCATAACTGAGCAAATGTCCATTAAGGATCGGGGCTAGTGCTGCTTATTGATTTTTGACTACTGAGCTACACCTGCAGTCCAGATAAATACACTCAGTTGTATGAAATTTTGTAGCCTGCGGTCGACACCCTATAGTTACAAATTAATCAGTAGCACTACAAAACGTCTTCGTGTAGCCTCAGCCTAAAGGGTTTTGATAGCTTTATGTAAATAAAGCAATAAAATGTAATTGGTGCGTAATAGAAAAATGCTTGCCTTGTTCACACATACTTTGTGTTTCAGTGCCTGACCAATTTCAAAATCTTTGCATCAGTAAATGGGAACATTCCAGTTAACATCTACAGAGTAAAAACCCTTAGGCTTTGTCTTCACAGTTAACGTAAAATATTGTCAAAATTCCAACGTTATTTTAAGTTCCCCGCACCACAGTTTTTTGTGCATTTTTTGTGAAAAAAAAGTCAGATTTCTAATTCCTGGCGTTCCAGATTTCGAATTTCCGGTGGAATATACAACATGTTCTGTATTCCGCTGACCACCGGTTTAGACTACAGCAAGGATTTTCTATTGAGGTCTACACAGCGCTGGTTATGGTGCGATTTTCAGGTGGATTCAAAATACTGAATCCGCTGAAAAACCTGATCAAAATCCAGTGCTTTGTAGACATAGCCTTATAAATCTACTGCTGCTTTCAGCATGTAGGTTGGAACAGTTGTATCAAGTTTAACCAATGCTCCCTTGAGCTGAATGCTAGACTTTGGAAAATTGACAGACATTTTTGCTGCCTTGATCCATTTAACTCAGAGCTTTGCCTTAAAGGGGTTTTGCCAAGAAGTGATTTCCTCACCTAACAAGCTGAACTGTCCTCTTGAGTCTTTAAAAAGGGGGTGTTGTGTTTCTGTGTTTAAAAAAACAAGTGCCTCCTCCGTGGTGTCATCAAACCACCTCCCATGCACGCTCCCAAGGCTATTATTCAGTCTCTGTAGTTGACCAAACATGTGGTTTGGCTAAACCACAGAGGATAACTGTATTGTGCACAAGCTCTAAGAGTTTTGTGTTCTCCCTCTTATCTGCTCAGGAGAAAAGATAAGATCCAAGCAGGCAGGGTTCAGAACCTCAGATAATTACATTACAACCAGCAAATTTTCTATACAACAGACACAGGCTTTGTTCTCCCCCTCCCTTCAAAGCTTGTTCATGTGCCCTGCCATCAGATAAGAAGTGCTACCAACACAAGCGCAGCCAGATCAGCTCCTGGTCATAGCTAATGTAAACAGTCAGGAAACTAAGGGCATCTAAGCAAGGCTGCAGCTCTCACAGGCTACACTTTTTTTAATCACATATATTTAGAAAAGTGATTAAATACCCATTTTGGAGAATCCCATGTCAACATTAGATTGTGGCAAAACCCCTTTAAATGGATACGGTTGTATCCAGTTCTCTGAGTACAGAAGCAGATACTTGCAGCTTTTAAGCCTTGAGATGGTTTCATTTACTGACCACAAACAAATATGAGAAATTGAAACTTTGTGTTTTAGAAGGTTTGCATGTCTTTTTATTTAATAGTGTTTAAAGGGATATTCCAATCTGGCGTACACCACAAACACTCTGATAAAAGGAATGTAGAAAGCAGCACACACATGGCTACCTCTTTGTTTTCTGTGGCTGTAGATTTTACTTCCCCAGATGAGAATACCTTTTTAAGATTTGTACATAAATATGCAAAACCACTTCTAACAAAACGATCATTTAAAGTAATAGTTGTAATGCAATACACATCACCACCCAAACCGCTTATTTGGACAGTCATGTTTCATGTGAGGTGGTTTATTCTGCCTTATTTGACAGCATAATAAGATAGAGGGTGAGAAGCTGAGCTCTGTGATTTATAGGTTTACATAATTTAGGAAAGGATTTCTAATTGTAAAGCAGACAGGACTCCTAGGAGAAACAGTGAGAGTCCTGCTTATTCCGCCCACATCCAGATATTGACAGTTTTTCCTGGATCAGTGGACGTACAGAGCAAACGGTCAATCACTGTATGTGACACTCACTGTCTCTCCTAGGAGTCCTGTCAGGATTTACTCATAATTTCCACTTACAGGTTCTGTTTAAATCTTGTTCATGTTGCGGATCTGTTAGGAATGTTTGATGCAGAATGCTTAATAAATCTGTAGCTAGGTACAGTTTAATACAGTAAAATCTGCATGTGACATATGGGGGGTTTGCACTTGAATCGCTTTTTTTAGCATGTCTTAACTCACCAAAGTGGTATAGTGATCAATGAATAAGCAATTATTGAAGTTATTAATACGTGTCAAATAACTACTAGCTTTTCATTACCTGCATTAAGTCAACTTTTATATTACATGCTTTTCAGAGCCACCTGTTCCAATCGCACCACCTCAACTTTCATCTGTTGGAGCAACATATTTGTGGATACAGCTCAACGCCAACTCCATTAATGGAGATGGCCCCATCATTCAAAGAGATGTAGAATATCGTACTACAAGCGGAACCTGGTCTGACATCCAGTCTGTGGATTCATCCAGTTATAAGATTGGACATCTTGACCCTGACACAGAATATGAAATAAGTGTCCTGTTAACAAGACCAGGAGATGGTGGAACTGGATCACCTGGACCTGCATTAAGGACGAGGACAAAATGTGCAGGTGAGTAAAAAAAACAAACTTACTGTAGTTAAAAGAACTTCATCTCCTTCCTATGTTATCAATGTTAGTACATTGTGACCTTGAAGCCCTGCAGGATCTGGACATATTGTATCATAAGATTTATATTGAAAGATGATAGCAACGAACCAGTGTTTTAAATTGAGCATTATGCGGATTGTACAGTATAATCTTAAACCTCTCAATTGTTATAAGCCTTACGGGAAGAAGCAGGGTGGGGGGGGGGCCTCATATATTAATGCAAAGTTAGCTTACAGGAAGAATTTCTGTCTCTGGTTAAAATAATGCAATCTTAAATGATATGAATTGCGTAGTGTTTTACCGTCTCCTTGTATATACTGTAAGAGGAGAAAAGGTACAGCTGGCATAGCTCATGAGCAATGCATTTTATGGTCTGTGCAGACCATAA
Organism: Phyllomedusa bahiana; assembly: GCA_025379985.1. NCBI lineage: Eukaryota > Metazoa > Chordata > Amphibia > Anura > Hylidae > Phyllomedusa > Phyllomedusa bahiana. The sequence continues at coordinate 32,938 of JAODAL010029878.1, read as the reverse complement.
ATTAACCTTTAGAGAATGGCTTTTTCAAAACTAAATTTTTCCCTAATAAATAGTGGACTAGTTATAGTCTTCAATTAGAAAATATAAGGCTGTTTGACCAAAATGACTGACAACCTGAAGAACGTGTTGGGTTCTTTCTACTTCCGAACGACCAGAAGTGTACTGTAGAAGGGTTTTGTCCTTGTTATACATGTGCCAAATTCTCCTGCAGTATGCCTGGGCAACATTTTTCTAAATTTGACCCAAACTGTTGAAATAAAGGACATGGACTGTACATCCACATGCTATACATTGCCCTATCACTGCTAAGCAAAATTTGTAAAAACAAAAAACAAAACATGATTTTGATCAAAATGTGTGCTAGAGGTTGCTACCTAATGTCTGTCAGTTTGTTTGCTAGGAGCACATGGAAGATTAACTTTTGTAATATGCACTCTTGATCATGGTATTGTGTGGTGGCCATTTCTATTTTGATGCTGTACGGTGACATAGTGTGGCTTTGAACCAGTGGACAAAGCCTGGATGCAGGAGTACTTCTATGCTGCTGGTTGCTACCACTGTGGGCACTAGTGTCACGATGGTGATAGTCAACACAAAATGCTTTGCCTTTTATTGGAAAAGAGGACTTGGAATGCACATGCTAAACATTGATTCATCAATGTTTAGGAAAGTTTATAAAAGGAACATGTGACTCTTAGTACACATTTTGATCCAAATTGTGTATTGGTTTCTACCTAATTTCTGGAGGGTGAGCTTTTGTATTGTGCTCTCTTGGTCATGGTGCTTTGTGGTGGCCATTGCTATTGCGATGCTGTGTTTCTGGCGAAGTGTGGCCTTGAACCAGGAGGCAAAGCCTGACAGCAGGGGTGCTTTTGGGCTGCTGGTTGCACCACCTGTTTGCACTGGTGTCACAGTGGTGGTGGTCACCATGCTAGGCCTTTTATTGAAGGTATACTGCACAGTGCTACACTTATCACTGTAGGAACCTAACTTGAAAGAGTGACAAAAAAAATAAAAATGGGTTCTAAAAACCTTGTGTGCATTTTCCCAGTGTTGCTAAGTAGTGGTAGAGAAATTTATAACGTGGATCTGTGGGCTATGAGTTTTGTTCCCCCCTACATTTGGTATATATTTTTTTCGGAATTTTAGCTTGTTCTAGGCAAAATTTATTACTCTGCCTGCCAATTTTCTGTTTCTGGGAGAACAGCAAATTAACAGAATGGTAAAAGACATTTATGTCTGAACATTATAATTCTGGTTGTGATACTAATGTGTAATGGTGTCATTATTAATAGCGTCATTTGTTCATAAAAAATCAACATAATATATAAAGTTTATATCGGTTCAGTCCGCATCCTGTACCCCAGTCTAACAGCACGGCCAGCAAATAAATCTCTTGGATGGAAGCAAATGTTATCCCCCACAAGGTTAACATGTAATGATTGAACTGTCACTGCACAAGTTAATGGACTTAAGTGTTTCAGCACAGCCGGGAAGTTTGTTGTTCTGAGAATGTAAGAAGGCATCAGAACGATTCCTGGGCAGAGTTAATTGTATGCATTAAAGGAAATGTACTAGTGAGGTAGCAATACGTTTAATTTACTCTTCCACTATGTATATTTTCCAACGGTTACAGTGCTCTCAAGTAAATAATATATATTGGGTAGACCAATGAATGTTTAGTTACTAGGAAAAAAAATGAAAACAAGGTAAAATTGGTGCATAGAGTGGCCCCCACCTGGTGTGACTCTGAAGGGCTTTCTACAAAGAGCAAAATAAATAATTAAAAAACTTGTAAAGAAATTTAAGTGGCTACATATGTACCCTGTGTAGGAGTGCTATAAGGCTGTAAGGCTCCCTTTGAGTTCAGATTGACCGAAGGGTACAAACCCGGCCATTTGTTTTGTAATCAGTCAAAATTACTGGATTTTGAAGACTTCCATGGAGGCTGCAGCATTAGTACAGAACCTTTTCTCGATTGTTTCCCAATCAGCTGTTAATGTTGTAGCCTCCATCGGTGTCCTCACCATCCTGTTAAGCTAAGTGCAAGTAACATGCTCAGATTTAGAAGTTCCCATCGCTGATGTCAGTATTAATTGGTAAAAGATTTCAGGTGGCACTTCTGCATGTGGCCTGTCATATTACATGTATTTCAACACATTATTTTAGATAGAATTTTGCAAGGATAGTTACAGTTGTGCTATAAAGTTTATATACCCCGGCACAATTTTTGCTTTCTTGGCTTTTTTTCAGAGAATATGCATGATAACACAAAAAACTTTTTTTTCCACTCATGGTTAGTGGTTTGGTGAAGCCATTTATTGTCAGACTACTGTGTTTTATCTTTTTAAATCATAATGACAACAAAAAACATCCAAATGACTCTGATCAAAAGTTCACATACCCCAGTTCTTAATACCATGCATTGCCCTCTCTAACATCAATGACAGCTTGAAGTCTTTTGTGGTAGTTGTGGATGAGGCTCTTTATTTTCTAAGATGGTAAAGCTGCCCATTCTTCTTGGCAAAAAGCCTCCAGTTCCTGTAAATTCATGGGCTGTCTTGCATGAACAGTTTGAACACTGCTTACTAACATTGTCAATTCCTTGGATATCTTTTTGTATCCCTTTCCTGTTTTATACAGTTCAACTACCTTTTCCCGTAGATCCGTTGACCATTCTTTTGCTTTCCCCATGACTCACAATCCAGAAACATCAGTGGCTGGATGAAAGATGCAAGAGTCTGTCTTGATCCCAGAAACTCACTCAGCTTTTATGCACACACACTGATAACAAGCAAACAGGTCACAGGTGAGGATGTTACTTTTAATAGCCAGTTAAACCCATTTGTGTCAACTTCTGTGCATGTTCTCAGGCCAAAATCACCAGGGTATGTGAACTTTTGATCAGGGTCATTTGAATGTTTTTGGTTGTCATTGTGACCACTAACCATGAAAAAAAAGTTTTTGTTATCATCATTCATATTCTCTCAAAAAAGGCCAAGAAAGCAAAAATTCTGCCAGGGTATATGTCAACTTTTAAGCACAACTATATTGTAACTGACTACCATTGACCAGACTAGTGCTTTTTAATTAAAAACCTCAGGAAAAAATGCATGTTTTCATTTTGGCAACCTGAAAGGCACACAAAAAAAAGTCTTCATAAAGAGGCTTTAAAGGGGTGTCCCAGCAAATATTTTTCAGCCCTTCAGGTTGGCTTAAGCTAGCTACATGCCGATTATGCTGCAGAATGAAGTGAACAGTGCTTGTGCCTATCCTCTCTATAAATGTCTTTGGGAATTCTGAATATAACCGAGTTAGTGTTCTTGGCTATATTCGGAACTCGCATAGAAATGACTGGGGAGGATGGCCATAAGGACCGCTTATAGGACTATCCCTTTAAGCATATGTATTGTACTGCAGAAGCCAGTCAAGTTTTCCGTTTTTTAAGTAATATATAGGGCTCATTTTTTGCGTTTTATTTCAGTTACACATTTCATTTCTTTGGTTTGTTCTGAGCTAATTTAATTTAAAACAACAACAATTGAGTTTAGATCTTTTACCGTTTAATTTGGTTTGTTGCTTGAGTGGCTTTATTTAGATAATCTCTATAAAGACTGTACTTGCTTAAAATGCTCTGTAATTGGATGGCAGCTAGAAAAAAAAACAAATTTTTGCATATTGAAAAACTGTGGTCAAATGAAATTAACCATCAAATGAAGAAGAAAACGACAGTTCTCGTGATACATACCGAAGATGTGCCGTGTCATAGGTCACTTATACCTGTTAATGATATCTGTTCCTTAATTGTCTAGCTAATTTAACTTTATTACTTTTTCTTGGTAATTCTGCTGTAATTATATCTTGTTGGGGGTGATAATTAGAAAATAAATGTAAGCTATGTTGTGCCAACACTTGAGATTTGACAGATCTAATTACAAAGTATTTTACTGATACCTTAGGCTGCTATTTTCTATAGCTTTTCAGTGTTTAATGACAAGCTTTAACTTCCTTGGAAAGTATTAGAGGTTTTAACACCGATTTTCGTTACCTGTAACTTACAAGTTTATGTTTTAGAGTCTGCCCATTAGATATTTATCGTTTATCCTAAATAGATTTTCCCCCAGTGCATAATATATAATGCATAAAGTGCTGAGTGACTGCCTGAGAGATATGACAGGGAAGTGTCATTCCAGTCTTCTGTGACGTTCTCTGCCATCGATAATTTGGGGGCTGCGGGATTCAAACGACTTCCTAATCACTAGTTAATGGGGTTAGTAGATACTGAAGAACTAATGACAAACAAATTAAGAATGGAAGGTGTAAAACATTGCCATCCTCGGATGTGCTTCTTTCAATTAACAACAGGAGTCAATTTAAAGGAAGAGTCATTGCACCTGGTTAATGACAGTGATAATTACCCGCTGCCATTCTGAAATGATGGGGACTAGAACAACTCGAGATTCCAATCATCATTCTTATGGCTTGGAGGTCTCTGCTGCAGGATGTTAACTCATTCGTCTCATGCGGAACCCTCAGCTAGTCTGATGACTTTTTGTTACCTTTTTATTTCTATGCTTATACTATAGTATTTGACAACCTAAAATTGTTGGTAGCAGTGTAACGCAGGCATGTTTATTCTGCAAACTGCCTGCCTATTCTCTCTGAGGGCTGACCTTTTCGTTGCTGCCAAACCCACACCCAACACACCCATAAATGTGTCACTTTGCAGACTCTCTATATTTAGCTTTACATCTTCATACCATGTTCACAACAGATGTTCTCAGACACAGTAGCTGGTATTCTGTATCAGATGAGTAGGATTTGTGACATTTTGTCCCACACATAGACTCTGCTCTTGCTTCCTGCACATTTGTGGCATTGTAGTTAGTGATGAACTAATGAGAGAAGAAATTGTCAAATTACATTTTTAGTAGCTGCTCCGTATGCAGCCTGAAATTCTGGAGTATGGATCTGTATTTCTACTACCGAGTCTTATTTGGAGCAAATACAGCAATGTTACATAAAAAAAAAAACCTTACCTTAGTAACATTGACCTACAAAGCTCTCCATAACCTCTCCCCTCCACACATCTCTGCCTTCATCTCCAGAAATCTCCCCTCTCGCAATCTCTGCTCCTCACAGGACCTTCTTCTCTGCTCTCCCCGTGTCAACTCCTCACACAACTGTCTCCAAGACTTCTCCTGTGCTTCCCCCACACTCTGGAACTCACTGCCCCAACACCTCAGACTCTCCCCCACTCTCACCAGCCTCAAAAGCAACCTAAACACCCATTTCTTCAGGATTGCCTATTACCAACAATAACCTTGCTGTCACTACACCCTTCACAAACATGTCCTCCCCTTACCTTCTGTCTCTTCCCACCTTCCTTGTAGATTGTAAGCCCTCACGGGCAGGGACCTCTCTCCTGTACCAGATGTAGTTATTAATTTGTCACCTTTGTACTTGTTTGACCTATGTTATATATGCAACCCGAACGTACAGCGCCCTGGAATCAAGGGCACTCTAAAATAGATAATAATAATTTTAAAAAAATTGCTGCTGACAAGTCAAATTTTCACAAAGGTCGTTGAGAATGAATGGATGTATTTAATTACAATATTGCTTGTACACATTTGAATCACATTATGACCACAAGCTAATATCCAGAGTTAGCACTGTGTGCAACATGGACACTAGTTGGGAGCGACTCAGTAAGGTCCGGCTAGGTTGTCACAGGTATCTGGAGCCATACTGACTTCAGTGCAACCCATAGCTGCTGGAAAGAGCATCCATAAAGCGAACTTAATGATCAGGGTGGTCCCTCAACTGCTCATTTGCTTTCAAGACTTGGGAATTAGGTAACTAGGGTAGTACTTGAAAATCTTGGTGCTGCTCTTCCAAACAGTGTTGGACATTTCTTGCTGTGTGACATGTCACGTTGTCTTGCTAGATAGACAATCCGCATGTATGGATAGATGTGATCTACATAAATGGATTCATACCCAAATTGGTTGATTGTGCCTTCCACATGGGAGAGTGGGACAAGGGAATGCCATGAAAACATTCTCCAGACTATGATATTGCCACCACCAGCTTGTGTTCTTCCAGCTATGGTTGCATAGTAATTGTTCTCTGTTGTTTCTCTTCTGACCTTCCAACGTCCATCTGTGTGATGAAGCACAAAATGGGACTCACGAGAGAAGGCAACCCTTTGTCAATCATCGAGATCCAAATCAAAGATTTTTCTGCCAATGTGACTTTGTCAGCAGAGGTCCGTTGACCACCCACCTGCTACAGAGTCACATAAGTAGCAGGATTCACTGAACTGTTTTAGGCAAACAGTTGGTAGTTCCTGGTTTATTTTAATGGTGGTCTGCTTCACTGCAGCAATGCGGTCTGCCTTTGCGCACCTTAATAACGGACATTCACCTCTCACATCAGTGGCACATGTTATTCTGCAGTTTCCCCATCACTCACACTGGTGCCATTTGTCCATTAACAATACACTTTCACCACAGCAGCACATGAACAGTTCACAAAGTGTGCAGTATCAGAAATACTACCATTTATGACCCAAAACCAGGAGTCTTTTTGCAACTTTTGGATTTGATGAATCACCCCTTTTACCACTGACCAGACTATCGCACACCTCATATACCCACCAAGTTCGCTCACAATGCATGACTTCCTTCATTTGGCTACGTACTGCTGATGTGGAAAGTAGGAAGTGGTCGTAATGATTTGAAATGGTGGTCTAGTCTTTAGAATAACATTACTATATGGTTGTTAGGGTCTGTCCACAGGGGACTGGTTTTCAGTCGGATTTTCAGATGGTTTTTTGATTTGAAAAACTGCTCTAAACTGACTGTCAATCTTCCTGATAGACTTAAATAGAATTTCCAGTCAGTAGCTTACACTGAACGGATTTTCTGACTCCAAATCCAACCATCTAAAAAATTTAAGCATGTTCATTCTTCCACCCAGATTTCAGGTGGAACATGCACTGTTCACTGTAAAGGGGGACGGCTGAATCCGCAAACCGTGGCCAGAAGCCGTCCCCTTTTATGTTAAAAAAAGACAAAATACCGTTCGGATAATCGGACCCACCCTTATAATGTGAGATTAAGATGTTTGTTTATCCTTACATGTGGCTTTTGTTACAACTTTTTAATTTTTAGGCAGAGTCCTAACTGCATCGGACAAAAAGTGCCCGAAAGTCGACTGTTTTTTGATGATAAAGGGCCGTGTTTTTTTATACAGTTTGTGCAAAAACCGCGATCGGTTCTTCATTTTTTGCTGTCGCCCATACAATTGATTGTATGGGAAGACGACAAAAAAACTAAAAGCGCCAGCATATTATACAACATGTTGTATAATACACCGGCACCAGAAGACGAGCAGATTGAAAACGACCTGTGTAGACTACAGGTTGTTTTTTCTATTGTCGTCTATGGGTCTGCCTGAACGATCGTATTTTTGTCAGTTTTAAAAATCCTAAAACCGCAGAAATTGCGATTGTATTACTATGCCGTGGAGACATAGCCTTATGTACCATGGCTCTTATACATATTGACATTAAATATAAGCTGATTTAGTGTAATCATCATCAATGCATATTAAATGAATTTTACCACATCTGCACCTGTCTAAAGCAATACATCACTGCAAGAGTCTGCTTGACTTTAGAGATGACCTTGAGACTATTCTTTTGTCAACACCAGCGAGCCTCAGATCCAGCGCCTGTGTGGCATTTTTCACTTGACTATTCAGACATTCCTTCAGCATGTGTATTACTGTCACATGGAAGAAAGCCAAACAGGAAGGAGAAAAATATCAGCCCTGCAATCATTCCTCAACTTCAAGAATCAATAACTCCTTACCCTGAAGACACGGTCATGCAGACACTCGCGCGGCTACTTAGAGGAAGAAAAAAAGACGCCAGATAAGAAGGATAGATGTCTATTTCTGTGTTTTCCATTTTCTTGCTTCTTGCAAATACATAAACTGAAAAATTAGTTTTCTGAAAGGTAAAAGAATGGGCCTGGGATCTGGGTTCAGCTTAACTTTTAGTGTCCTTTTAACGACTTATACATTCCAACACCTCATGAGGATTTTGAATGCATTTGTTACACTGGTTACGTAGGCTTAGTTTATGACTTTGTAAACATTTTGGCAATGATGCTTTATTCTTTATACAGACACATTAATATATTTTGGCCCATGCTGGGATGAAACATTGACCTTCAATGGAAGAGGTTTTACTTGAGTATTGCAATGACACAAAACTGGAGAAAATTATAGAACAGCTAAACTGCACAAGTAATACTTTCTTATGAAATGTCTTGGAAATATGAAAGAGTTGCTAAGGTTTCTGAAAAAGCCCCCACAAACAAAAAATCTAAACTACTTTGTTACAGTAAATTAATGTAAATTCTCATTCTTTTTTCTATATTTTGAAGTAACAAAACATGATTTATCTTGTACCCATCAACCCTATGACATTTTGGTTATATTCTTCAGATCATTTTCTTTATCTGGAAAAACTATGATTTTCTACATATGTAATCAATGGAAAATAAATTGAAAAATTCTCAGCAAGAGGATGCCATGTAACTGTTTAAAACCACTGTTCCTGGAACAGACACATCATTTATCAGCAGTAATGTGAATTTTAAATCTGATATATTATCCGTATCAAAACAACATACTAGTTGACTAAACACTGTCGTACAGTTTTTGAGGTTTTCCAGGTTGCAAAACTATTCAACAAGTGAAAAGTGGTTGACAGAGTTGTCTAGTCCGTTTATTTTTTCTTTTTATAATTTTAAGATAATTCTGCAGTAATAGAATAAAAAAATCCATACTCACCTCACCATTCTTCCAGTGCTGCAGCTCCTGGCATTGTCTTCCGTCCAACTGTTTTCATCCGGCTCTGTGGTCTGCTCGTGACTGCTGGGTTTGCTTTGACATTCTGAGAGGTGACATTTAGGATACAGTACATGATTGATGAGACGGTCATTAGTTGACCAAAGTGTTGGATGTAAACTATAGAATATAAGACAACACAGGCAGCTGCAGTACTAGAATGGCGGTGGGTGGAAAGGTAAGTATGGATTTATTTATTTTATTATTCCAGATATTAGACAACACCTTTTAGGATATTCCATCACTTTGGAGAACACTTGAAGTAGTTTGCATAAAGCAAAGGTAAAGGTCAAGGAAAGCAATCTGAATACATCCATTACATTGAACGAGTTTTTAGCGTACGGCAAGTGAAAAATCTTGAAGGGGCTCATAGATGCTCATGTACGGTGGAGCCATTTGTGATGCTGCCCCCATCATTTTTTCTTGTTCACCAATAGAAAGTAGTTATTATATGACATTTTACATATACAGTGGAGCTACAGCCTGTTCCTCACTCTGTCTACATACTTGCTAGCTCACATGACACGTACCATTCTTCCCCTCTCCCATGTTAGTACTCTTTTAGACGCTGAGTACTAGAGCTACTGTAATCACAGGACCTTATTAGCCGTTAAGTTCCCTCTACAGACACAGACCACTTGGTGATTTACTATTTTGTAAAGATTATTAAGCTATTTTAGTTGTTTGCCTATCACTTTTTGTCTATCTAGCTAGGGAGAAAGTAAAGAATTGCTGTAATTCAAGATTACTTTGAATCCACCCTTATTGAATTAGATGTGCAGCCTGTCAGTGAAGGGCAATCATGATCGGCGAAGAACACTGTTGAATTCTAGATACAAAATTTTAATTGATACACTGAGTTGCATTTACTAAAAACTTGTCAAGAGGAACACTTGGAGCCACATGTATGAAAACTGTCTAGGTCTAATATTTTCTTTGTTGGCCATAGAAGCCAATCAAAACTCCCCTTTCATTTAATAAAGTGCTTTGAAAAAATTAAAGGGGAGCTGTGATTGGTTGCTATGGGCAACAAAGAAAGTCTTAGACCTCAATAGTTTTCATACATGTCCCACTTAAAGTCCATTTTTGGTGAAATATAAGCTACAATGTTTTTTTTGTGCATATAATTTTCTAGTGCCTTATCATGTACATATGAAATTGTATAGAAGTACCAAATTTGCTTTCGACTAACTAGTAATTTAACCCCTTTATTTTTATATACACTCTAATCCTACTTAATAAGTCTATATAATTCCATCTTTATTCCTCCGACTTCATTAAACTGTTCAATTTTATGTTATTCATGAAACAATTAAGCAAGTAAGAATTTCATCTAAGGTGAATGTTCTTAAAAACATTCTTAATAGGGTATTGATTTATGTCATGGTCCTCGAATGAGAAACATTTTCATCATTAACATCATCTGTACCAGTAGCATTGAAGGCAATTGGAAAACTTGATTATGTCAGTCACTGAAGTTTTTAGGTATATAGAATTCAAAGAAACCAACATTGTTTTTGAATAGCATTTTTATAGTTTAACAGTTTTTATAAATCTTAAATTCCTGTTATTAGATATTTTACACATAAAATTTATTGAAAGATTTTACAAGAAGATGTATGTGTGCAGAAAACAGGCTTAAATCAAATTCACCTTTTAATGTTCTGAGGTCTATATTTTTTATACAGCTTACAAAGTCTGGTTCCTTTTATGTCCATAACATTTTGAAATTTACTCCTTTACGTTATGTTCACACGGCTGATTTTGACGCTGTTTTCAGAGAGTTTCCTCACCCAAAACAGCGTCAAAAAGTCTCCAAAATGCCCCCAGTTCATTTTCATTGATTCCTATGTAACAGCATTGTAGTTCATACACGACAAGGTTTTTATGCGCATTTTAGGTGCTTCTTTGGATGCTGTTTTGGCCGCTGAAAAAGAAGCGTCATGTCAAATCTTGAAGCGTTTTCAACACTGAAAATCCCCATAAAAATCAATGGAAAGCTTCATAACCTTGTCCAAAACCATGACGTTTTTAGATGGATTTTTGGCGCATTTTTCTGCGCTGTTTTTGCCCTGGCTATTAATTTGTGTTAGTGTTTCAGAAAGATTTTTTTTTTTTTTTTTTTTTAAAAAACTTCATCCAAAACATCGACTGAAATCGCATTGCAAAACCTAGTCGGAAACCACAAGGAGAAAACCTGATCAAAACCTCGTCATAACCTCATCTGAAAAAGAGCTTTTGAAGCGCTTTTCAGATGAGTTTTAGACGCTGATTTGGACGCTGAAAACCCAGTGTCTAAGGCTATGTCTATACAGCAATGTTAAAATGCTGTCCAAAATTTTAACATCGCCGCACCATGATTTTTGGCACAGGTCTGTGCTAAAAACCGCAGTCTATTTTTGGATTTCCCGCCGGCCCAGTACATTGACTGTACAGGAATCTGACGGGAATCGGGCGGAAGATAGAGCGTGTTTTAAAATCCGCCGGAATCCAGCGGATATCTAAACAGACCTGAAAAAAACCATGCTGTGTAGACTACAGCACGCATTTTCTATTGCTGTCTATGGGGCACTGGTTACAGTTGGATTTTCGGCTGATTCCGTATTTAGACCAAAAAAACAAAAACCAATTCCGTGTAGACATAGCCTAAATCAGCCGAGTGAACATTCCCTTAGGGGATGTTCACACAGCTTATTTCAGGGAGTAATTCGGGGTGTAATTGCACTGCAATGCGCCCCGAAATACGCCCTGTAATTACGGTAATCATAGCTCTCGTAGAGAGAGCTATGATTACCTGCCGTCATCCCTGCCACATATTGAATGCCGGCGTATTGAACTTATATATGTATGGGGGAATCGAGAAATTGCGTAAGGCCACATTAGGTTCTCATGCACCAGACTACTCATTAGCTGCACATTTCATTGACTAATGTGAAAGAAGCAATAACGGTGTCCTGCATGGAATAAATTTCTCCATTAAAGATGTCATTGCACTTCTCTTCCCAGTTGTTGTGTAGCTGCACATCTGATAATGTTACGATTACCTGAATCTTAGTCAATCCTTGATGTAAATTCATAAGTTAGATGCATTGCTATATATGAAATCATACACAGGTATTCATGTTGAAATAAAACTAGTTCTTATTTCCCTAGTGATTAGCAGGGGCTATCATTTTAAATATTGCGTTTTAGGTTGAGGCATAAATTTATCCACACTTTTCCCTGAGTGAGGGGAGAAAAAAGGAAGGGTTGTCTCACACTGATTGGTAGGTATAGACAGCCAACAGAGATGGAAGGGGATTTTTAGTACTATTTATGTAGTGAAAATGATTTTTGCTGATGCATTGGTGGCTTCATTCAGTGATAAGTTGATGTTAAAGGAACTAAATTGCTTAGGCTCAATGTTTTCACACATTGAACCCTTTTAGGAATATGTCCTTTTAATGTAAAATAAAGGTGTAGAGGAAGGTGCCATTGTTAGACTCATTGTTATGTAACTGCTGTAGAAGGTCAAGGTAAAGCTGCTGTTCGTTGAGAGACAGGTCAAGTGCACTGGAGCATAGCCATTTGGACCAGCCAACATTAGAGGTGTTGTTTCTATTTAATAAAAAGGCTTTCTCATTGTAGATCCGTTTAACTATATTTTTTTTTTCTCTTTGAACGTTTCTTTTCGCAAGTCATTAAATATTTTTGAGTATAAAATCACCATGAATTATTTCAGCAGGCTGCAAACTGTGCAAAAAGTTTGATCAATTCCTCCTGTTATGCTTCATTTTATAGAGTGACCTTCTGCTTTATTATAACTGGCATGTTTGACCAAGCATATGAGAAAAAAATTCTCTTTCCATGACCTATGCATCATTAGCGATGCCGCCGAATGACAACTGTTTAAAATGGCACTACAATTAAGCTTCCATTATAGAACCTGGGGCTCTTTTTCTGACAAATGAAATACTTTGATTGTGATGAGTCCTATTCTGTGGAAGCTATCATTTTCACCTTATCTGCCAAACAGTGTTGGTTCCTACAAAGAGGTGTTTAGTAGAGGTTGTAACACTTTTAAATATGGCAGACACTGGAACTCACTGTCCTGCAATTATTAAAGCAGATACATTATAATATCTAACCCCACTTTTTAGCCTAATGAATTTGAACTTTGATGGTCTCTGAATGTGTAATGGACTTTAAAGGAGTTGTCTTGCTACAGCAATTGGCCACGTTTTCTGCTAGTTGCCAAGCAGAGATTCTGAAATGGAGGAGTGTGTTTCTCCTCCCAGCAGGGAGTATCTTCATCCTCTGCAGACACGGCCCCACACTGTGTGCACGTGATGTTTCATTCTGTGTGACCTGGGGAAATGGAGAGGTTCTCAGCTGTCCTAGACTAAAGCTACGTGCACACAGTAAATGATAAAATTCCGTCCAAAATACAACGACATTTTAACATTGCTGAACCGTGGCAGGACCGTGGTTTTTGGCACAGGTGGTTTTCGGATTTGCCATTGGCACGTACCATTGAATGTATAGGAATCCAACGGCAATCCAACGGAATCCACAAGAATATGCCACATGTTGCATATTCTGCCAGGTTTTTAGCGGGGTAAAAAAAAACCTTTAGACTACAACATGGGTTTTTCATTGCGGTCTATGCAGTACAGTGTACCATCAGATTTTCGACGTATTCAAAATACTGTAACTGCTGAGAATCCAACGGTATTTCTGTGCTGTGTAGACATAGCTGAAGGAATCATTGGAAGTGAAAAGCTAAGTGTTACAATTAATAGTGTATATCTGAATTTCTGGCTATCTTTACATACTTTGCAACTAGAATGGGCATTTGATATTTAGGAAAGTTGGGTGATTCTCTCTCTCTCATAGTGATATATCCTGCAGATTATTATACTTCTGATCTCTACAGATCTGCAGAACATTGCTCCTCTACCTCTTGATACACAGTGATATATCCTACTGACCTTTCTACAGATATGCAGAACATTGCTCCTCTAGCTCGATAGATGCATAGTGATATATTCTGCAAATTACATCTCCGATTTGTGCAGAACATCACTCCTCTACCTCCTGATAGATACACAGTGATATATCCTACAGATTATCACACCACTGACCTCTCTACAGTATTATGTATTTTACATGGGATCTGTTTATGACTGTTTTATATGAGAGTGCACAGAACAGTGAAATGGCTCTGCTACAAAACTATACGCGTTATCTGTTTGTAAGTGTTCTACATGGGACTGTGCACTTGTGTTTTACATGGGACTGTGCTTTATAGTTGTGTTTTACATAGGACTGTGCTTTATAGTTGTGTTTTACATAGGACTGCCCTATACAGTTGTGTTTTACATGGGGTCACCCACTAAAATCCCCCACATGGGACTTCATCTCTCTCTTGCACATCATCAGGTGTCTCTCTCCCCTCCCCCCAGCACAGCATCAGGCCTCTCTTTTATCCCCGCACAGCATCAGGTCTCTCTCTCTCCCCTGAGCACAGCATCAGGTCTCCCTCTCTCTCTGTCCCCCCAGCACACATCAGGTCACTTGCTGTCCCAGCACAGCATCAGATGTCTCTCTTGCTCCCCCCAGCAAAGCATCAGGTGTCTCTCTCCATCCCAGAACAGCATCAGGTCTTTCTATCCCCCAGCACAGCATCAGGTGTCTCTCTCTCTCCGTCCCAACATAGCATCAGGTCTCTCCACCACAGCACAGCATCGGGTCTCTCTCTTCATCCCAGCACAGCATTAGGTTTCTCTCTCTCGATCCCAGCACGGCATCAGGTCTCTCTCTATCTCTCATCCCAGCACAGCATCAGGTTTCTCTCTCTCTGTCCCAACACAGCATCAGGTCTCTCTCTCTCTCCACCCAGCACAGCATCAGGTCTCTCTCCTTCCTAACACAGCATCAGGTGTCTCTCGCTCTCTCTCCCCATCCTAACACAGCATCAGGACCCTCTCCGCCCCAACACAGCATCAGGACTCTCTCACCCCAGCACAGCATCAGGAGTCTCTCTCACCCCCAACACAGCATCAGGTGTCTCTCTCTCCCCCCCCCCAGCACAGCATCGGGTGTCTCTGTCCATCGCAGCACAGCATCGGGTGTCTCTGTCCATCGCAGCACAGCATCGGGTGTCTCTGTCCATCGCAGCACAGCATCGGGTGTCTCTGTCCGTCCCAGCACAGCATCGGGTGTCTCTCTACGTCCCAGCACAGCATAGAATGTCTCTCACCGTCCCAGCAGAGTATCGGATGTCTCTCTCCGTCCCAGCACAGCATCGGATGTCTCTCTCCATCCCAGCACAGCATCGGATGTCTCTCTCCGTCCCAGCAAAGCATTGGGTGTCTCTTTCTGTCCCTGCACAGCAACGGGTGTCTCTCTCTTCCCAGCACAGCATCAGGTCTTTCTCCCCCAGCACAACATCATGTGTTTTTCTCTTGTTCTCTTAATCTCCGCCCAGCACAGCATCAGGCCTCTCTCTCTCCCAACACAGCATCAGGTCTCTCTCTCTCTCCACCAAGCACAGCATCAGTTCTCTCTCATTCCGAACACAGCATCAGGTGTCTCCCGCTCTTTCCCCCCAGCACAGCATCAGGTGTCTCTCTTTCATACCAGCACAGGGACAGGTCTCTCTCTGTGCGGCCCAGCATAGCATCAGGTCTCTTTCTCTTCCCCCAGCACAGCACCAGGTCTCTCTCTCCTCCCAACACAGCATCAGGTGTCTCTCTCGCCCCCCGCACACCATCCGGTCTCTCTCACTCCCCCAGCACACCATCAGGTCTCTCTCGGTCCCAACACAGCATCAGGTGTCTCTCTCTCTCCCTCCAGCACAGCAACAAGTCTCTCTATCTCCCCCAGCTCAGCATCAGGTCTCTCTCTCTCATCCCAGTCCCAGCACAACATCAGGTCTCTCTCGTCCCAGCACAGCATCAGGTGTCTCTCTTTCCTGCACAGCATTAACACACTGTGCGTGCTCCCAACACCGACCCTGGTGGGACTACACATCATACAACAGGTCCGGCAGCCACTGACAGATTAGGTGGGTGGAAATGCAAAATGGGCACTCACACAGTTGCTATGCAGACACAAAAGGCACCTGTTCTACTAAGCCATAGCACATTGCTAATGGTATTCAGGGACAAACCTACTTCCATTTATGCTACCCACATTTTAAAATATGATGTTTGTAGTGAGACAAACCCTTCAAGTCCAATCTTCAACCAGATGTTTCAGATCACCATCCAAAAGCTCTACAGGTTTTATAACATTTATGTCAAGGCTTCTATAACTGAGCCATTGTTATATCAAAATAGAAACATCATAAATCTTAACTAGTTCTATGTTGGATAAAACAGCATAGTATGCTATAGTATTCTAAACTTTAAAATCTTGGTGGATCAGAAGTTACCTGAAACCAAATTATTTGTTGTAAAGAAAGTAAACAAGTGAAGAATTAAAAATTAACTTGTGCTTCTATATACTATTGCTTATTTGCATATTCATTTTCCATCATTATTGCTTCACTGTTATCAGATGAGTTTAGTATATGGCATTTGCTGTGAAAGTAACAGTAATGAGTGGAGGACAGAGGAGCCTCTTGAAGTTACAGGTCTGTGAGAGCCAGAAATATTGCTTGTTTGTAGGTGACCAAATACTTATTTTCCACCATAATTTGCAAATAAATTCTTTCCAAATCAGACAATGTGATTTTACGATTTGTTTTCTCATTTTGTCTCTCATAGTTGAGGTCTACCTATGATGTCAATTACAGGCCACTCTCATCTTTGTAAGTGGGAGAACGTGCACAATTGGTGGCTGACTAAATACTTTTTTTCCCCACTGTATACTGATTATCACAGAAGGTTTAAACATAACACTATAGTATTTTTTCACATAGTAAACAACATGAACATTTCACATGACAAAGACTTTTTGATTAATAATAAAAACAAATCCCTGAAAAAGGACAGGTGTTCTTTTGCAAAATCTATTTTTATTGAAATGTTTTTACAGAGCAGAGACCTAAATAGACCACAATCAATAAAAATAACATAGCTACGACTTACACAGCAAACTGTTGGAGACAGCTGACAAGTAACGATGCGAATGCTGAGCTAGCCTCTCATGTAGATGAGTGGTCACTGAAAATCTGGGTGAATGACATCCTAACAAAGGAAACAACTAAAATCTATTATGAAAATCCCTTTATTACACACAAATATGCCTGCCTTTTTAAAACAAATGGCTGAAAAGCAGGGTAGTATGGTACCCAGATTTCATTCTCCTCTTTGGCAATTTGGAAAGTCAGGGAAATAAACTACGGGAGTAATTTTGTTGCTTCTAAATGTTCTTTAGCAATTCACATTCTGAATTGGAGACCCTCATTTAATAACAAGAACTTCCTGGAGGAACCGTCATGCCGAAGCATTTCTTTTTTAATAGCAGTGTCTAAACATAAGACATAAACATAAGAAATCTAACAGTAGCTCAAGACACTGGGCAGGATAGAGAGAGAACTAACACCACAAAGAGCGCACCCTCGTGTAATACTGTAAATAATTGAAATAAAATGTGGTGAGTATATAATTGCTCACCTGGTTATGCTGTGCTTTGAGAAAGGAGGCACAACTTTCCGTATTGCAAATTGCTTGCCTAAAACTGGTATGAAGTGTGGTTCACTGTTGCTGGTTCCTATGGCCGATCCTGTTCCGAATCGCCTCAATTTCAGGAGAAACAATGATAAGCAGAAAGCCGGTTATATTAGCTCCAAGAACCAATAGTAGTCCAAATATATTCGAAAAGTGCTTTATATCAAAATTCAATCACTCATAAATTCCGGATTCCATTATACATATAATAGTAATGACATCTGTACTCCGTTAGACAAGTATCTCTTATAACGACAAAAAAGCCGTCCTGTACGTATCCGCATCAATGAACATAGGTCAGCAATTAGGACTTATAATTCCACAAGCGACAATACAAGTTACAAAATTGATGAAAAAGTGAAATATGGCCATTTTTACGAAGCACGCCACCAAGTTCATGAACTGAAGTGGTGTGTCATTGAAGAGGTTATAGCGCAGGATACTAATTAAACTCAGTCCCGGTTGCTTCAACGTGAAGCATACTGGATCTTTAAATTGGAATCACTGGTACCCAATGGGTTAAATGAAGCCTTTAGTCTGAAAGCATTTCTTTAGTTTCTAATAAGATATTGTTCACATATAGGTTGTGTCTGTCTTCAGAGTATGTGTTTATACAATTGTTTTTAATACATTGTTGTGGTTAAGGGAGTATATAAGATACCGCATCCACGTCAGTGTCTTACTCGCAGTAGGAGGATTGCTACCATGTGCGCCTGTCTGAGGAAGGAGGAGTTTCCTCCGAAACGTCACTGGTGTTGGCGCTCGAAATGAATTGAGACAATTGCAACCACTCTCCCTGCGTGTGATACAAGTCGGTAACATTTACAGAGACTTTTACTCTATATGCGATTAATGTTATAAGAGATACTTGTCTAACGGAGTACAGATGTCGTTACTATTATTTGTATAATGGAACCTGGAATTTATGGGTGATTGAATTTTGATATAAAGCACTTTTCGAATATATTTGGACTACTATTGGTTCTTTTGTCTGGTTTTGCCCTTAGGGTTTGGAGAAAACCCTTGTGTAGTCTAGCTCTGTACAACGTTTAAAAGTTAACGGTCCACGATATTTATCACAGGTTATACTAGCTCACCAGGAAGTGGCTGCAGATCTGTAGTAAGTAACGTGTTTCGTGTGAATTCACTTCCTCAGAAGTCTATCTACACGAAATGCGTTACTTAAAAATAAACCTTTTTGTTAATTCTACGGATCTGCAGCACTTATCAGTATCGACCACTTCCCGGTGAGTTAGTAAAACCGGCTTTCTGCTTATCGACATTGGGCAGGAAGCGGCTTACACAGCTAGCTTTTAAAAAATTAGGTTCAGAGATTTAACCATACATTATTTTTTTTCATTTTCATAATGTAATGCATTGTATCTCATGGAGGCTACTGTATATTAAACAAAATCCCTCTGAGTACAGTGCATTACATTAGGGTTGTCCGGTTAATTTTTTATTATTTTTTACCATACTGCTGCCGTATTAAAATAAGAAAAGTTATACTCACCCTTCGGATGCAGTGTTGCACCATCTTCACTGTCTGCTGGTGATCTACTTAGTCTTGGTCTTGATCCAAACAGGATGTCACCTCTTCAGCTGCTGATTGGCTGCAGCAGTCTTGGGTCATTGGCTGATGTCACTTTTTAGAAATAAGCGCTCCAAACAATGATGTCGGCAAAAGTCACACAACTTCAGAATTCAATCAGCTGCTGCAGCAGTGACTTCCTGTTTGGATCAAGACCACAAGGAAACCTAAGACTGGTGGAGAGTGAGGAAACGCAGCACTGGATACGAGGTAAGAGGAGAGGTGAGCATAACTTGTTAAAACAGCAACATGCTGAAAATAAAATAGCCGTACAACCCCTTTAAGACCTAAGCTACTCTTTACCAGAACACCATTGGGAGGGCAAATGATAACAGTAATAAAAGGGGAGGTGTTGTGCTCTAATTGAGTCACCATCCCTCACTACTCAGCTAAACTGCTGGTTGACCAGAGAGGGTCAAGTAATCCTTTCTGCCATGCTAGCTGAGCACAAAGGGTGAACATTAAAAGCACAACAAGAATTAGTTTACATATAAAGATTTTTACTTATATCAGAAAATCCAACCACCGAATTTTATAAAATACTTACATGTTGCTGGTGATAAAAAAAATGCTGGAAGGGTCCTTTTAATTTTCCTTGGCCTTTAACCCTTTTTACTTTATATTGATATAGAAATGCACTTGCAATTTCCAGCAATAATTATAATGCATTCAGATGTGTGCCCATTTTTATCGGCCTCATTATCGCAGCCCAGTAACAATGACAAAACATTAACTTATACGACATAATGTATTGACAGTTGATGTCTTTAAAAGACATTGCCATCTAATGACATTTAACTGACCTGGAAAGATGAAGTTATCTACATAATGATGCTTCCTGACATTGCTGCCCATTGAAGTTACTACTAAGCACTTCAAAAATGTATGAATTATCATTTAATCAGAGGCATAACCTATAAGAAAACTGCCTTAATTCTCCTACATAAATATGTATTTATTGTATTTATGAAAAGAATATTAAAGAGAAGACTCGCATATAGCAGGAAATTGCATTGACAAAAATTCCTTATTACATAGCTGCAGTCTGAATTGCTCCATTTATTAGCAGAAAGAAATTAAGTAATGGAATGAGCAGACTTGGGGAAGTAAGATTTAGTGCCTTAAACCGAACACAAGTGCCATTTACTATGGAATTCTGTCAGCAAGGAAAGAAAGAGGACTGTCTATTAGCAAGACAGCACTTCTCTACAAATACTGTCAGATGAACAGACAGAAGGAATTTAATATCTATGCCCTCCCCTTACCTGTCACCTTCTAAATGCAACAATTTTGATAATAGTTAAATATTCTAAAATTGCTAATATGCAAAAAAAAAAAAACTAGGCTACCTTTCCTTCAAATGATGGTCATACATGGTTTTATTTATATAGTGCTTACACCAGTCAGCCATAATATTCAGACCATGTGCCTAGTTTTGTGTAGGTCCCCCTTGTGCCAACTCACGTTTCTTTCTCCTCGAGATATGAGCTCTAAAAGACCAATGAAGGTGCCTTGTGATATCTGGCGCCAAGACATTACTAGCAGATCTGTTAGGTCCTGTAAGTTGTGAGGTGAGATCTCCTTGGATCAGACTTGTTTTCCAGCACATGTAATGGATGCTTAATCAGACTGAGATTTTAGAATTTTTGGAGGCTAAGTCAGTACTTGTTTCACAAACCAATAGCAATGTATACTATGATGCTTAAATGGGCCAATGCCATTAGGAATACCATTGCTATAAAGGAGTGTATATGGTACATAACAGTGTTAACTGAGGTGCAAAAAATAGAAAAAAGAGGCAGCACTACCAAAATTCAAAAGACATGTGAATTTAATCACTCATGTCATTACAAAAGGCTACATTTAAGCCCTTCAATGGGGCCATTTTCAAGCTTGAAAATGGCCCCATGGAGGGGCTGAAATGTAGCCATTTGCAATGACATGGGTGATTAAATTCACATGTGTTTGAATTTTGGTAGTGCTGCCTCTTTTTTTTTCAATTTTTTGTAATCATTGTGGAGGATTTGGGGTCTGACTCCGAAGGCTTGCCCATCACTTTTGCATACATTTTTTGAGCGGTGCGGTTTCCTTTATCAGTATATGGACTAAAGTTTACTTAGGTGGTACATAGGAAAGTGATATCCATCTGTGTGTCGGGACCCAAGATTTCCTAGCAGAACATTACATAGTACGGTTGAAAAAAAGACTTCAAGTTCGACCAAGGGTTGAGGCTGCTCTCAGCTAATCAGATAACAGACGTCTGGCTATCTTATCTCATGACTAAGGTAATTGACTGATGTATTTAGAAAAAGTTGTCATTTAACTGTCCCTTTATGATGAAAGCTTATGTTTGTAGTAAGAAAACCCCTTTAATACAAAACCTAGAAGTACCTATATTTTTATCTCCCCTTTTCTCTTCTTGTCTTGTATCGAGCCTGCACAAAGAAGATACAGTGATTGATTAAACCAACTGAGTTTTTTGTGCCTAACAATAAGACATATGCAACCAATCCATGTTCCATCTTCTACACTCCAGCTTTACACAGATTATATTTGCCATTTACTGTGTTATTTTATGAAGCACCATGGAGCCTAATCCTGGATGACTGGATGGATATTCACTTTATATTATTTTTGAGAGTTACACCATATATCATAGTATTTCTTCGTACCTTCGTTTGTGTGTTGTATATAAAATACATCATTTATCCAGCACAGACTCAGGGAAACGGAGAAGACTTAGTCCAAAAATCTCTTCGTTTGCGCTATTATTCCCTTTGGATCTGTCGTAAGATCTATTGGGATATCTGAAAAGGTATCCGTATTGATCCCGTGATGGAATATCCACAATGGAAGTCCAGAACATAGTGTGAACACAGCCTTACTGTTTCCCACTTTCATTAAAGACTGAAGGAAAGTTCTAAACACCAGAAATAGAAAATTCTAGTTAAAAAACAAATATTTTAATTAAAAGTAGTTTGCCAGATTCTAAATTGAGGTGTTCTTTTTTTTCGCACCAGTACATAATGACAGCAGATATTGACCCACACAGGGTCTTTTTTAACTGTACACTTTAAAGGGGTTGTCTCGCTACAAAGATTAGCTTTCAACATGTTGGGATCACTAAATGAAGATGTTTTCCAAATATATTGCGTTGTTCATTTTTTTGTTTTGTTAAGGAGCTACAAGTGATTTTATCACCTTCTGTGCTCTCTCTGGTTCCCCAAGTGACCGACCTGTTTACTTCTCCCACCTTGCTGTTTGTTCTGTCTGATAGCAGGGAGTGACATCATCACACAGATACTGGCAGCTGCAGCACAGTGAGAGCTTGTTTGTTATCTGATCTTTCAGACAAAAGACAGTAATTACTGCTGTTTACTTTAACTCGGAAGCTTCCATGGTCCTGAGAGCATGAGATTTATTAGCAGAAGTCTGAATACACGGAGCTCATATGCCAATTACAGACAGCTTGACCAGGAAGTGACAGAGCAAAGCAGCATTATTTCATTCATGCATCCTATGAAACTTTGAAATGAGAAAAGACCTTTAAGAAGAGACCCCTTTGTCAGTCAGTACATAGCACCAGTAAAGAAACACTTGATTTGGATGCTGGCAAACTACTGTAATTTGGAGTATTTTAAGTCTAGAAGTAAATTTAGTTGTTTGGCCATGATATCCAGCAGATGCCTGATACGCCTGTGCTTTTACACTGCTTTCAAGGGAAGTATGACCAGAACCTAATCTTACCTTGCTTTAAGACACTTATAAGAAATCCCACAGGCCCATTGTTTATCTTGTTTCTTCCAGAATTATGAATTCATAGTAGAGAAATCTATTGATTTAATATTAATTAGCCTGATTATCTGTTTTTCAGAAATGGATTTTGTTTGACAGGAATTCATGTATAGTAGTTTTGGAAATTGTTTATCGGTCTTAGAGGTGTTTGAATTGGAACTGTCAAATGAAATTAATTTAGATTATAGTATTTTCTACAAAGGAAAGTTCTAATCTATCCAGCTCTTTTAATTTGCGCAGAGATGATTTATTACAATGAAATAATTAGTATTGTACAATGTTATTTTGCTCTAGGTTATGCCTTTTCCTTTTCTAAATGATATTTTTATTGGACTGAAAATGATATATTAAAGCCCAGTAATGCAGAACCCTGTATAAAGACAGAGGCACAGTGAAATAGGATTGTGGACAATAATATAACAGAAGACATAAAAAGCATTCATAATTGATAAATGCGTTATACACACCATAGTTTTTTTTCTTTGCATAACACATAAATTGTAACCAGCATTACAACGTAGAACTATATTACACGTCATTAAGGATTTTAATAATTAATATCTGTGAGTTAATAGATGTAAGTATATGCATATGGCATGAACTAATAAATAACATTTATGAGCCCTCTATTGGATTACTGTGAGATGACTGGTGAAATCATTTATCCAAAGGAGAAAGCAGAGCAGGGAAATGAGATTCGATAGGAAAGGTCAGTGAATCAGTGGTGGGAACAGCAGACAGAATGAAATTCTCTGTTATTGAGCAGAATTGTTCCCTTTCTGTTTCTACGAGTGTGTTAGAGTTAATCTTTGAGATCTATAGTAAATGACTTAATAAAGCTTTATTGTGACAGATGTGGGGACATCATTTCTATGATTTCTTAGATGTTTCTGTAAAAACAACTTTTTACCATTAAAGGATACATCATTTCTTGCCTTATTTAAAATTTATAAAAAGTATAGTGTTTATTTAAAAATACAATTTCTTGTTACATTTGGTAATACATATATGTATGTGTATATAAATAAAGAGAGACATAGATGTAGATAAACATGATCTATATATTCTGCATTGCAGTATACAGGAACTATTGCACAATAAACCTAGTCTGTTCAGGAGACCACAGTTTAACTTTCCTACCTCCAATTCCCTCTCACAGAAAAACAAAGCCAAATATGTGAAAACTAATGAGAAACATACAAATTATTAATAATTTGAAAAATATGATGGGTGTTTGTTTCTTTTTGTGCAACCATTGTATAATATGCAGAAGTTTTGTGTTTTTTTAAAGTTTGATTGCAGTGATTTAGAACTTGCCATGTTCACAGTAGAACCTGCAGACACCTCTCTGGGACCCATATCTTCTGCAATACACTTTGCCACATTAACTTAACGAGAAGCTGTACTGATGGCACAACTTTCAGGGTTGCTATCCACCACAGGACACACATCACCTGTGCAACCTGTGCTCCTCTCCCCTACGACCTCTAGGGGCACCATTGAGCTAGTCTCCTCTACTGTTTTAGCTGCAGTTTCTATAACACCTTGTTGGGACATAGTATGTTTCTCACACATTTATGCAGTTAAGTGATTTTTCAGTGACAGCGCCGTATGCAATACATTAAGTCCATCAGACTCTGTAAATTCAAGTTTAACAGTCCAACTGCTCTCAGGACTCTTCTCCTGTCCAGGCAGCACCTCCGGACACATGTTTAATGCACCCTGGTTAATGTTCAAAGGATTAGACAGTGAATTTCCATCCACCAACTTCTCAGGGACTTTCACATGCAAATTCTCAAGCCTGTCCCTTTCCAGCAGCTGCACAGCCCACTCAAGGGGTACTTGCCAGAAATAACCACTTACTTTTACCCTTGCTATCCCTAAAACTTCCAGAAATGTGGAAAGTCTCTGCCGAGTATTATCTCCACCAGGAGATCCTTACACAACTCAAGCACATGACTGACAGTCCTAAAACACGTTTCAAAATATATGGCAACAGTCTTACCCAGTTCTGGCCTGGTCTTCATAAATGGCATAATTTCTGAGTGCACCCTGGAGGCCCTTTGGCAACAGTCCAGACCAGCCAACATTGAGATGCTGTCCACCAGCAACTCTAGGGCTCTTACTGGCATCTCCTTTCGCTGGGCCACAACAGCCGCCCTCTGCTGTCGAGGCTGGTTGCCCTCGGTATTGGCCGCATCCATGCAATACAATAGCTTCCTCTGTTTAGGATTTTTTCCATGCTGGTGAGGAACACACGTCCACACGGAAGCTGGACCTTGCCTCCTGCAGTAGTCCAGTTGGTTTCCCTCTGCAATGGATTTCCACATCTTTTGCTCTGTATCATCCTGCATATAAATAGTCCTTTTAACCCGAAACATGCCAGAATCTCCATCTTTAGTTTGGGGTAGTCTCTTGTGTCTTGGAGGGACATGTCACAATATACCCTTTGGGGTTTACAAATCAGCAAGGACGCCAGAACATCAGCCCACTGCTCTGCTAGCAGTTTTCACAAACCACAATCTGCTCACGCCACGTCGTCTTCCCCCTTTCTCATAGCCTCATGTACTGCCATTCGGCTTTTCTGGTCACTCTCGGTAGCCTCCTTTTTGGCTATTGCTTGTGCTAACTGGGCATTTGCCTGCTGCTGGTACTTCACCAATTCTTCCAGTCTCTGTACTGGGTGTGCCTGTCTTTCTCTGCATAAGCAGACACTTATTCACACAGTCTGTTTCTCAAATCTCACAGTCTCTTTGCGTGTGTCTCTCGTTAAAGACAACACTTTCTCCACCAAGCTCACAGTCACTTATCAGCAACACTTCACAATCAGGCCTCCATCCCTTCAAATTATGCTGTAGCTAGTCTCTTTACGCACATAACCCCTGTACTGGGGTCTCTTTACATAACAGTAGTGACCAGAGATTCTCTGTACTGGGTGCATCCCCTGTCTCTCCAGATACACTCTCTTCACTGAGGTTGTCTTCCCACACAGCAACAGTCTGTATACGGGTGTGTCTCTCTCTTTAGAAACACCCGTGTTCATACAGATCTAACATTCAGCAGTCTTATGCGATTTGCAGTAGTCACACTGTGTAGTCTCTCTTCTGCACCACTTGGTGCACACGCCAGTTAGGGCCAATCTTTTACACCAAACTTGCCCAGTTTGTACCATACTTCCTGCACCACTTGTCTGCAGCACTTCAGACACCACTTCAGGCACTACCTGTGCCCCATATCCTGTTAGGCTACTCTTGCGCTAATTCAGCTGTGCCACACATTGCACACCTCCACCATATGTAACGCCTCAATTGTGTTTGGACGCCACCTGAATCCAATTGAGCACATCTGGGACATCATGTCTCGTTCCATCCACCAATGCCATGTTATACCACAGAATGTCCAGGAGTTGACTGAATCTTGCATCCAGGTCTGTGAGGAGATCCCACAGAAGAACATCTGTCGCCTCATCAGGACCATGCCCAAGCATTGTTGAGACAGGCAGTGGAGGCCACACACACCACTGAGCCTTATTTCCTGGTCTTAATGCATTTCTACTGAAGATGGATCAACCTGAAATTTGATTTTCCACTTTGATTCTCAGTATCATTCCAAATTCAGACCTCTATAGGATATTAATTTTGATTTTCATTGATAATTTTTATGTTTATTGTTCTCAACACATTCCACTATGTAATGAATGAAGAATTGCAACTGGAATATTTCATTCATCAAGATCTAGTATGCGGTATTTTAGGTTCATATATATATATACATACCCAGTTAAAACCAGAAGTTTACATTCACTATATAAAATGACACATATGCATAGTTTCTCACTATCTGACATGGAATCAGAATAAACCTTACCCGTTTTAGGTCAATTAGGATTATCAAAATTATTTATATTTGACAAATGCTAGTGTAAGAGAGAGGCATTTGTGTTACTTTCTGCAAAGTCAAAACTTTACATACATTTCATTAGTATTTGGTAGCATTACCCTAAAACTGTATGACTTGGGTCAAACATTGTGAATATCCTTCCAGGATTGCCATCAGGGCTTTATGATGGCCGCTCCAAAACATTGACTTGGTTATCCTTAGGCTACTTTGTAACCAGTTTGGCAGTATGCTCTAGGTCATTGTCATATATATATTTACATACACACAGTGGGGAAAATAGGTATTTGATATACTGCTGATTTTGCAAGTTTTTCCAAAGAATGGAGAGGTCTGTTATTTTTATCTTTGGTACACTTCAACTGTGTGAGACGGAATCTAAGAAAAAATTGTATGATTTTTAAATAATAAGTTTTCATTTTATTTAATAAAATAAGTATTTGATCACCTATCAACCAGCAAGAATTCTGGGTCTCGCAGTCCCCATTAGTTTTTCTTTAAGAAGCCCACCTAGTCTGCACTAATTAACTGTATTAATTATTATCTCTATGTAAGGGATGATCTTGATATAGGAGAATAATTGGACAGTTTGGCATCTTGGCATCTCTTGCGCTAATTTATTGTGATATAGCTGGGACATGCTATTTTATTTTGTTTAATGTGATTAAAAGTTACGTTTTAGCCGTTGTTTCATTATTTGTTGTAATTTACTGTTTGCAACTTGTCTACATGTATGGATTTATGCAGTGATATGTGAACTCCTTAAAGAGAACACGTCACGTAGATTATGCCCCCCCCCCCTCGCTGATGGCAGAACAAGCTAGTGACAGACATGCTGTTTCCAGCACTGTGCCCCTTATTCTGTAAGATGCTGTAGTTTTCGTGTATTTAATGCTCAAATCTGCAGTTCTCAGCCAGAAGAGTCATTCGAAGAGTCATTCAGAGAGTCCGTTTTTTTCAAACACCGCCCATCTGAGGCTAGACCCGCCCACCTCAACTGATAAACCTATTAGTTTGAATAGGTAGAAACATGTGAATAACTGTCAGTGGGTGGAGCTAGCCTTTGGTGGACGTGGCTAGCACCTGCTCATGAATGAGTTTTGTGGGGTAAATGCTCTAAAACTGCTGCATCTTACAGAATAAGGGACACAGCGCTGGAAACAGCATGTCTGACACTGGCTTGTTCTGTCCTCAGCAAGGGGGCCATAACCTATGTGACAGGTTCCCTTTAAATATAAACTAATAAAATTATTGAAATAAGCGTTATATATAGATTTTTTATTTTTAAGTCGCACTCAATTAATGAACACTATGTATGAATGGTAGATCCTAGGTCATTTCAACCACATTAGCCCTAAGATCAAACTTTTGGATAGAATGTGTGGATTTTGGTGGGCATCATATTGGTATTGTTGAATATTCTGATTGAAGATCCCTCAATAGACACTTGTGAACTGCCTCCGTAGATAGCAGTACAAACTTCATATCATTTATTAACAGGCTTTGAACTAGGTTAAATTTCCAACTAGCAGCTAGAGGTAATCAAATTGAGATTGTGTGTGAAGGACTTTTAAAAGAGGTATATTCCTGCCTCCTGTGAGGTCGTAGGAGGGATTTTCGGAAATGAGATGTCCGATGACTACAAAATAGCTCTGAGGGAGGAAAGGAGTATTTAACACTAAAGTATGAGTGGGGCGTGAATTTATTGTTAATAAGAAAGTAAGGAACTGTAAGTAATTTATTTTGTATGCAGCATATTTATTGGTCACACTTCATACCACAAAGAAATATTGGATTGTTAAATATTGGCAGGAGAGGGGAAAGTGGAAATTGAAGATAATGGATAAAATGGATGTGATAGCAGAATGTCAAGGTGTAGTCAGTTATTTTAGCCATATAAGTAAATGGTACAATAAATTGATCAAGTGGAGCAAAAAGAATAGTGAATGTCACAAACTTTAATTCATTGTCTACTATTTGAAGTCTGTTGTGTTCAACTTATTTGGAAGTCAATTTGACTATTCTAGTGGACCAGTAATCGTTAACAAAATTGGGGACTGGTTTAGTTTTTATTCAGATACATACTTAAATGTCCTGTTGGAGTTTCATTGGAGTCGTTTAAGGTACTGAGATTGAGAAAGCCTTAAAAAAGATAAAGGACTCTTGAGAATGTAACCATTTTAACAGTCTGAATGTGCCTTAGACTAGGTAAAGTATTACAGTCCCAAAGCTACTGTAAATAGATCAGGATAAATTCACTTGCATACTATATCCATGGATTAAGATTAACAGTAAAGGGGCGCTACTATAATTTTTTTTGCTTTTCATTTACTGGCAAGCAGTATTCGACTACTATATATTTTTTTGTTTTTTTCTTTTAGTTGGGTGGGATTTTTTTTATATAGTTTTTTTTAAGTTCCCTATTTATAGTACATTGCTGCATCTCTGTGAGCTCTGATCGCACAGCAATGAGAGGATTGCTTGATGATCCTTCTTTCTGGTCGGCAATGGTGTAAGAAGTATAAATATTATTAGTAATTATCTGGTAATTACATAGTTCAGCCTATTGTGCTATAGTGTTGATCAAGAGGAAGACAAAAACCCCCATGAGGTAGAAGCCAATTGTCCTTATTTTAGGGAAAGAATTCCTTCCCGACTCCAATCTGACAATCAGAATAAGTCCCTGGATCAATGACCTGTCTCCAGAATCCTGGTCACTATAACTTGTTATATTATTACACTCTAGAAATGCATCCAGACCCTTTTTGAACTCTATTATTTAATTCACCATGACAATTTCCTCCGGCAGAGAGTTCCACAGTCTCGCTGCTCTTACAGAAAAGAATCCCTTTCTATGTTTATGTAGAAACTTTCTTTCCTCAAGACATAGAGGATGCTCCCTTGTTCTGGATAGAGTCCTGGGTATAAAAAGACCTTGGTACTGGAACTGATGAAGTGTCTGTTGTCAAAGACCTGAAACGCGTATTCCTTCATATACAAATAAAATTAGACTCTTTTAGTACAATCGTACGGTCCCGTGCAGCCTACCTGGGTCACATTTAGCCAAGGGGAAGACACATTGTGCAAAATTACTATATGACAGCTCCCCTCCATTTCAAGAGGGGAAGGACTTTCAACCGACACCCTGCAGTGGACATTGGTTTGCAACAGTTCCAGAAGAATTGTTGTATCGCGCCTCAAAGTGTAGTGCCTTAATTGTGCACAACACCAGAAGGCTAGTAGTATATATCTACCAGTATACACTACCATAATTTTACATTCAGTATTATACTAGGGAGAGCTATCTTCTCTCTTTTAGTTTTTTTCTCTATTTATGCTATTGTACAGTAATTGGATACTGAGCTGGGATCCTTGTTGTACTTGGGTATAACTGTAGTTATGTCAGCAAGCTATATGAAAAGAGAGGTCTACAATTAATAGCATAATTGCAAAAACTTTTAATGTGTGATATTGCAATTTTTTAAAGTTTTTTATTATATTAAACATTCTCCCCATTGGCCTCGGGTAGTTGAAATTTTTGATAACATTACTTATTTCTTCCTACGTGATTTCTTGATTAAGGAATCACAAGTCATTCTCTGTTACTTTTGAAGTTGTTAAATACATTTTTTACTAGCATTAGAGTCAAGTCTATTGGAATTTGCATCTAGTTGTTTTGGATGTTGCTCAAAAAGCTTATAGATAGTATGAAGGACCCCGGGACAATATGGAGTTTATCAGGTTTATTAGCGTATTTATAGAATTGTGCCTATGTTCATCTGAGGATCTTGAGTCAATATAGCATCTAGCTGACGTTTTGTATCTTTGACGAGTTTGCTGAGGTATATTGATGAATGTATTGATTTTCTCTGATTTGCATAATTTAATTTTCAAGGTCTGATTGGACTTCATTGTGTTCCTTCTTTAATTTAGTGCCTTTATCTATGATAGCACCTCTGATCACAGGTTTATATGCAGCTCAGTTAATTTACGTTTTTGTGTCATTTGAGTGATTAGTGCAGAAGTAACCCTGGAGAATAGTGGATATATGTTGAGTCAATTAAAAACAGTCTTCATTAAGAAGCCAGGTAAAGATGACAGAAGATTTAAGAACCAAGTTAAATGTGGCAATTCTAATTGGACAAGAGATGTGGCATAATTATTAAAAAAGGAATGTAGGCCCCAGTACAGTCTATTCTTGTCTATTGCTTGCGTGCTAGAGAATAACACATATTTGTTGTTAGGGTCCATTAAATTCCCACTAACAATCTGTTATCTGCAGAGATTGACAGACTTTATGGAACATCTTCAGCAGAAGGAAAGGATCTATGTACAGGAGTTGGACTAAATAATTAGATCAACTGTAATTTTACGTTGTCAATTTGAGCTCTTCCTGAAACATTTGCCGTCATCGGTAACACACCCCTTTTTTCTCAGTTATGTGCCTTATATCTCTGTTGATAAACCGAGCTCAAAAGAAGAATGATTGACTGTGCACACCTAGTACAGGTATCTGTGACCTGAGTGGCTGAGATGATGGGTGTGTTGAGGTCTGCTGTTATCTTGCTTACATCTCAGTATGCCAAGACCAGCATAATATCTGCAGACAAAGGTACGTGTGGTCAAAAGTCAAAGCCTGATGTGAGGGACAGAGAATTTTGTCAAATTGTAGCCAAAAAACACAGAACTTCAGTCCCTTAAATAATAGCAGTTGAAAGTTTTTAGATGACCCTTGGGTTATCGGATCTGAAGGAGGTTTCCTTTTTGTTGAAGGATATTAAAAGCTTCTGACAACTAAGTTCTATAGACATGACATGAAATCAGAATAAACCTTACCAGTTTTAGGTCAAATAGGATTACCAAAATTATTTATATTTGTTAAATGCCAGAATAATGAGAGAGAGAATTTTTTAAGGCATTTTATTACTTTCTGCAAAGTCAAAAATTTACATACACTGGGATTACTATGCCTTCAAACAATTTGGGACAGCTCATATAATGATGTCATGTATTTGGAAGCTTCTGATTTACTGGTTTACTGGCAACATCTGATTTAATTAGAGACCCACCTTTGGATGTATTTTAATTCACACAAGAAAAACACTGCTTCTGTGTGTAACATCATGGAAAAGTCTAAAGAAATCAGCCAAGATATCAGGAAGAGAATTGTGGATTTGCACAAGTCTGAATCCTCCTTGGATGCGATTTCCAGATACCTTGTTCATCTGTACAAACAATTATACACAAGTACAAACAAGATTGGAATGTCCAGGCATTAAACCACTCAGGAAGGAGACAGGTTCTGTGTCTCAGAGATGAACGTGCTCTGGTCCGACGTGCATATCATCCCAAGAACAAAAACAAAAGACCTTGGGTAGATGCTGGCAGAAGCTGGTAAGATTGTGTAATTATCCACAGTGAAATGAGTACCGTATCAACATCAATCAAGACATATAAAAGCCAGATTAATGTTTGCAAAAGCACACAGGAACAAAGACTTGCGTTTTTGGAGACGTGTCCTGTGGTGTGCCGAAACTAAAATTTAACTGTTTGGCCATAATGACCATAGTTACTTTTGGAGTTAAAAGGGAGAAGCTTGGAAGCCTAAGAACAAAATCCCAACTGTGAAACATGGAGGTGGCAGCATCATGTTGTTGGGTTGTTTTGCTACAGGAGGGACTGGTGCACTTCACAAAATAGATGGCATCATGAGGAAAGAAGATTACGTGGCAATACTGAAGGAACATTTTGGGCTCGTCCCCACGGCAGAGCGCAAATACCGGTCGGTTTATCATGGCCGCAAGGGGATGGCTTTTCTCCGCTGTTTGTGGAGAAAATCCCTGCCCCGTCGCATAGACTTGTTCATATTCTGCCTGAAAACCGGCAGAAGAATGAACATGTTCTATGTTTTTCGGACCGCTGCCGGCTAAAATACTGTCCGCCGCAAAATTTGTACATTGGGGACCGCTGCACAGATTTTCCCTTGAGTGTATGTAAAAGTTTGTCAGCCGGTTTGCAGACGGCTTGCAAAACTGGCTGAAAAACCATGCAGTGGGGATAAGCCCTTTAAGAC